>JALIZH010011906.1:0-35663 GCA_030522465.1 Rhipicephalus appendiculatus
CCCGGATGATCCCAACCGTTGCATCTGCATCGGTAGTTCAGAAAAGACTACATATAAGCCGTCCCGATGCCAACTATAAGCCCATAAACCCCAGGACGGCTGCTAATTACTAGCTGTCACGCTTATGCGTCACCGCTTTTCTTATTCACGAGACAGACGGCACGAACATTGGCGTGCGCAGAAGAGGGGAGGGGGGTGCTCCCTCAAGTCGCCTAAGAGGGAGGGGAATGGGGGGGGGGGGGGGCGCAAAGTCCGCCCCATGCACCGCTCCATATATTAACCTAATAGGGCGGGTGCGCTGCGATGAACCCTCGCCCCATCTGAAGCGGAACCCTGGGCTCGCTTATGTGCACGGACGTAGAGCCTAATGTAAGAATTGAAATGATGCTAAGCTCGATTGAGCCATCAAGGAACCATCTGTAACAGGAAGAGCACCACTTCCAGCACGCAGACATGGAGGAAGAAAAAAACTTAGGAGAGAGCATTGCACAAAGCGATTAAAACCGATTGTGTCGGCCCAAGACATGATCAAAACTTCAGAGCTCCCGGTAGGTTTTAGTACTCCCGTTCAAGTTCTTTTTTCAGCCTCTTCCATCAGCTGGCCGAACCATACCCAACACGTGTGGCGTCAGTGCTTCTTTGTTGTCTGTAGTGTACAAGTCAAATAAAGATGAATCAAGACCAACTAGCTCGGCTGTTAGTTATGTCACCTGGAACAATCCAAAATATCACGCATAGACCTCCAGAGTCTCAGCAGGTCTCATCTATAGCGTTACCTTGATGCAAAAGGTCGCGTGTTGGAACGACAATACTTTCTTCGCGGAGCGTGCGCTGGCCATGGCAAGCTGCGTGATGTAATGCTCCCTCCTAACTAGTTCTCCCTGCATGCATGTTGCCATTAGCGGCCTGCCTAGCGGAAACGGAAGAAGTATAAAACGTTTGTGAAGGAAAAGTGTTGATACGACAGGTCTGTACAAAGGGGTACGGCGCACATCTATAGCCGTTCAAGGCTGCATACATATGCTTACGTCACAGTGGCCCATAGATTCCAAGACAAAGGCCAAGCACGAGTTGGGTAACGGGTTGCACGTTGCGAATGCGTCGAAGATGTCACTTCAAGCGCACATCAAGCGCAAATAGTGCCGTTCGAACCAAATCAAGTTTTGTTTTAGGCCAGGCTTCCAGCAGCACATTGTGTGTTCCGGCACCCACTCAGAGGTCCAAATTTCCTGTATGTCGGTAATAAATGTGCCACAGATACGTGACCACGAAATACGGATCTCGTGGAAGAAAAGATTCGCTGCCAGAAGAGCGTGTGACGTGTGGGTGAATAAACTTGGATTGTTAGCTAAATGCGTGCGTGTTGGAGCCGTTAAGTCTTAGACTTTATTCTTGTTTGACTGTTAGGCTGAAAGAAAAATGTAACACAGTATTTTATTTATTCGCCTAAGACGACTCAAAGGCACAAGCCATTCTCTGCTTCTTTTCCTTCTTCTTACCAGTTGATTGTAATAATTCGTCCTCCCTCACCCGAAATATTTGTGCGCTTAACATAGTTTTGCACTGCCTTCAGAATCGGTGGATCGCAGCTTTCTGCCCCTCATGTGATTTTGCAGCACTGCCTCCAAAATTGGCCCACACTTGACAGAGCGAATATGTCGTGTGATGATGCCATAGTGCGGCGTGACGTTCCAGGGACGACACGATGACATCATAATGTCGCCATGAATATGGGTGACTTGTGGCATTATGACGAGGTTATCACATGATCATGATTTTTTGTGCCCCTTCTTGTTGACGCCGACAGCGCCGACGGTCAGTTTTCGTGTTTGATGAGGCACCTAATGCTTTCGCCTTAATATCAACTTAAGCATGCAAATCTACGGGGATGATGCATATGGTGTGAAACCAGCATGACGAATCTACGACCTACGGTCGCTCCGTGAAGCATTTCGATAAAGTATTATGACGTGTGCATATACGGCCTGAGAAATGAGACTAAAAAGTATTATGACGTGTGCATATACGGCCTGAGAAATGAGACTATAGTGGCCAGGTACTTAAAGGGGAACTCCGGCGATTTTTCGATACTCACTTTAAAACTTTAAACATAAGTTCTCTTCGGTGCCCTGATGATATGTGCCAAATTATACAGCCGTAAGTAATTTAGTTTTTCGGAAAACGAGTTTTAAAAATTGGTAACCAATTCCGGAATCATACCTTCAAATGCGGGCCACCCTGTGTACGTGACGTATCGGCCTACTTCTTTCTCGTCCCCCCACACGGACGCTTGCTCGGCTTGCTCGCGGCGCACGCTTTTTCTTCGAGGCGACGCTGACGCTAGTACAGTTCGTTTTTGTTAGCTGCATAGCGTGTGGTGAAAAACGATGGTTGGAAGGTGGTGTTCCGCTGAAGGTTGCACGAACAAAGCGAGGAACACCAAGGAGTGCGTTATCACTCGTTTCCTTCCAACAGCGCTCTTCGGGAGAAGTGGCTTTGTGCGGTTCGGCGCGTCAACTGGTCGCCCGGTATAAACGCTTGTGTGTGCTCCGATCACACGAAAATCTGTGTGGGTTCAAGCGACAGCAATCAGTTACGTAATTGGGGTGTAAAATAAAGAAGTGATGACGCTTGCTCACCCTTGGTTTTGCCGCAGCTCGATGCCGTCGATGCGGGGTACGTCAGCTGCTTCACGCGCCGGCGGGTCGAAATCGAAAGGCGACGCTCCCGCGCTCATGTAGCTGCACTCCTCATCGCTGGACTCCTCGCTGGTCAGTTCAGACGAGCTGGCACAGCTTGTTTCCACGTCGGAAGACATCGGCAGATTGCTTTTCCCGCGACAGAAGAGGAACGTGAGCTATGTTTACGTTTACGCCGTGGCGGCGTGTAGCGGATTTGGTGACGCCATGACGTCATCGCGTACCCAGCATGGAGCACGGAGCAGCTCCCCGTTTCGGTTTCGGTTTTGACTCGTTTTTCATTGCTTATTTAAAATTATTGACGAGTGACTCGGCAAAATGAACCGCCCTAGCTGTTGCAGGACTGTCAATACTATTTGAAAACGGCGTTATCTCGGTATGGTCGAAAATGCACCAGAGTTCCCCTTTAATCCACTCCAGCTTTACGATGAGGGTGATACAGAACAGTATTGTAGCTACTGAACGTATTCCAGAATACTGCAGCTTACTCGAGCAATGGCAGAATGAAGAACGGCATGCGCCGACTTAGACATCTCATGAGGACTTGTAATTTTCTTCGAAAAAAAAAAAACAACATGTGTTAAAAACTACACTGGCGACAACGGATGCGAGTCCTCCCAGAGATTTTAGTGCAAACAAAAATCCCTGAACACCCTCACAGACACTTTATGGATGCATGGTTCCTACGGTGTGATGTGAATTGATGCGTTTTATTAGTCCTATACATTATTAACAGTTATCGTTTGTGTTTTCTTCCAGTGGCGTAGCCAGGGGGTGGCACACCGGGCACGTGCCCCCCCCCCCCCCCGAAATTTTTTTTCGCCATGGCATACATAGCGAAAATTGGCCATTTCAAGGAGGTGCCCCCTCCGAAATCAAGGACGTGCCCCCCCCCCCCCCCCCCCATCGAAAAAAATTTCTGGCTACGCCCCTGTTTTCTTCCCGAACTTCTTTTCAGCAAAATTCTCAATGTACCTGAAAAGTTGCAATGTAAATTTCGTGGATACCACAAGCTTACAAATACCGTTTCGTACAGAGGCTTTGCAGTCACGTGCCTGTATACAAATATGACCAAACGGGCGTGGCGTGGTAACGCAGCGTCGCGTCAACACTCAAAGTTGGCGCAAAGCCAACCGCATTTTTAAAAACTTTTGGCTGGATCTTCGTATGTCTCGTTTTGTACTCGACCGAGGGCCCCGATAACGGCTCTCAATTTTGGCTCATGGTTGCCTGAAAGTGGAAGACAACGGCAACTAAAAGCATTGTATGCTTAAAATGCTGGAATAGGACAAAACGCATATTCTCTGCTAGATTAACTAAAGCTTGGTGTGGGGTCAGGGCTGTCGTAATTAACGTACTGTCGTGGATTTTTTATGCATGCGTATTCAACCAATATGTGGACAAGGGACCCGAGTGCTATGGGAACACTGGTTATTAGACAGTTATAGTATAGCGTTAGCGTGATAGCGGGAGTTAAGGGAATAGCGTTAACGTGCCGTAAACGTTAGTTTCGGACAGCGCGTTATAGTTTAGCGGGATAGCGTTTACGTACCCAAGCTGGCACGGTGGCGTCACCTAGCGGAGGGTGAATGCATTAAAAAGAGTGAAAAGAAAAAAACTGAGAATTCTCGCCTGCATCTCCGCGCGCAGCAATATTAGTACTTTTATTTAGTGATAATAAAAGTAAATAAGTAGGAACCCCGCATCAAAAGCGCGAATTTTTATGTTGCAGATTTGTTTACACCGATCATCTAGTTAGGCCTAGGGACGTTCGAAATGGGAAGCGATCTCAAAAACTAGGCTAAGTTATCCGTAATACTCGGTCGTCGAAGCTACCTGAAGGCAAGCGAAGCCATTTTGCACAGTCGTTAGCTACGAAAGAAGTGGGTCCGTCCCCACGAACGCTAAATTCATTTCGAAGCGGGCGTCCAAAACCGCCGTCATGTTTTACGTACACTACGTAGACCACGCAAACACGGTAACGCTAAATCTGAAATATAGCGTGCGTGCGGTACGCGCTACGGGTCTTTTAGCGTACAGCGCATGCGCACTTCGATCCCGCTGTTCCGCTAAGCCCGCTATCCCGCTAAGCCCGCTATACTATAACTGTCTATTAATTGCAACAAAAAACAATGCGTAGGGAGAGGCACTGCTGCGTTGGACATAACGTTAATACAGGTTCGCTCAATGGGGTTAAAGATCGCGTACTCACACGAGCTTTGGCATTTGAAGAAAAAATTGTAGCGCAAAGCAACACGCGGACAGACAAAGAACACGGTCTGTCCGTGCGTTGCTTTGCGCTACAATTTTTCTTCAGAAGTCATGAACCAACCAGCCCAAGAAAAAGTTTTGCTGAGCTTTGGCAACAAAAGGATATGACTTGTTTCAAAAGTGTGATTGAAATTAGACGCTAGGAATTTTGTTGTGACTCTTCACTGACGCATAATCGATTCTAAAGAATTCCTGCTCTTAGCCCCGGTACATATAAACCTGAAATTTTGATAAGAACTTCTAAGTCAACAGGCGAGGACAAAACGGAAAACTAAGCGAACCTGTCGACCCATCGTTTTGGGCTTTTGTGTTCCTACGATTTGCGCTTTCTGTGATACCTGCGACTGTCAAAACAGGAATCGCACTCGCATGGCAGTCAGTACGCAAGTAAACTGACGACACGTGTTCTACGTCGCAGGTACGAACGCGACAAACAAAAGGTTATGCTGCTGAGTTGCGCTGTGCCCCTATGGATCCTCTTCCTGCATATGGCCAACGCTATCAGCATCGACAAAAGTGATGGGGGCTACACTGATGTAAGAGTTTCCATCCACAAAGCTGTGCCGTACAATGAAACGATCGTCAAAAACATTAAGGTGAGCCATGACCGATGGATGCGTTTCTGTGCCACCCAGTAAACGAACTCGACACTGTTTTGAGCCTACCTTCATGGTCGTGCTGCTGAAAAACATTGTTATTGATTTCGAGGCATTATTCAGGAAACTCTACCATATTCAGCGGCCGTGCCATCTCGCGTAATCTCGCCAAGACTAAGTAGGTCTGGCGATGTATTTTGAAGTCTCGCCAGCTCTCGCAATGTCTCGCCAAATATTGGGCTCTCTGTGAAAGTCTAATAAATGCAGCGCAATAGAACTTGCGCATGTGCGTAACTGCATCTAAACTTTCTGCGCACGTTGCTGACTGGTTGCTGACTGGTTGCTGACTCTGTAATCTGCACGACTGTGCAGTAAAGCTGGCTGCATAAGTAAATATTCTCGTCGCAACATATGCCCGCTTTCTCAAAGCTTGCAGTTTGGTACATTTGCATGGTCGGGCTGTCAATACTAAAGCACCGTTCAGTCTACTCCTGTGTCCAGGATTGACCCTCTACGGCAGCCAGTACTAATTAGTAGTTCCGCGACTTCATAAGCGCCCTTCCACATGTGCGACCACGCATCGCCCGATAGTAGAAGCAAGACACCAGGACTTTCACTCCGTCAAACTACCAATATGTCTTGCCGCACTGTCTTCTGCTACAACGCGCAGATCGTGCAATGCTTCACACGTCAATAACTTCACCAATCTCAGCCGTATGTTTAAAACTTTTGGATCATTTGGTGAAGTATGAAACTCATGTCACGTAAACTATGATGATTCTCAATTTCTAGAACAGAGCACATTGATCTATAATCGATAAAAATATTCATTCCTGAATTCGCATACTTTAAGTAAGAAAGTCAACTACTTGTGTCCAACGAGAGGTACTCACTCGATCTGTGATTGTGTTCACAGAAAAATGCCGCCCAGGCAACGAGAACATAGAGGTAACTTGTGAAAATTTTTAGAAAGCGCTTGTTGAGGACGTTCGATTCAAGACTATGGCTATTGGTCTGTTCGTTATCGAGGGAAATGGCAGACGCATTAAAGAGCGAGAAGGTGGTTGAACATTCTTGAAGAGTGTGGAAAGCCGTTAGGTAGTGCTGGTCCTCACCAAGTCATCTTCGAATAATTGCGCTGCATTTAAGTAAAGTGATGCAAATTTCAATAACAGATACATAGCAGATAGCCAGGCAATTGACCATCCAGTTGGTTAATACAATCCAAATATACGAGGACAAAATACTAGTCCGTAGGAAGGTGAAACCTTCTATGACGACACACCTGAAGGCCCTACGTTTTTTTCAGTACTCTTATTGGTAAATGGAGAAAGATGACTTCTAAGGTTACATATATAAGTGCTAAATGCATGATCTAGTAAATTCGATAAACCATTCTCAAATCTAGCTAAGTAGTTGTGTGAATTCTCAAATCTCTCAAGATGACCCACGAAACTGTGTCTTTTGTAGATATTAACCGTACGTGTAAAATACGCAGCCTTCATGACGCTTGGAACCGTCATTCCTTGCATGATTTCTTTTTTTTCGCTACTGCTCAGACGCTCATGCAACAATCGTCGGAATTTCTCCACCAAGCCACTCACGGCAGCTTGCACATAAAGGAAGTGATTATCGAGATACCATCGATGTGGCCGCCGCGGCCAAATGCCACCGTTCGGCAAGGCAGTGGTTTCGAGCGCAGTGACATAAGGGTCTCTGCATCGAGTGATCCCCGAGCGGACCATCGGCCTTCCACCCTCCAACCAAGGCCATGCGGACAGCCGGGCGACTACATAGACCTGCCATCAAGATTCCTGGAAGAATTGGACGGCCACACCACGATGGAATACGGAAATCCGAGTGAGCATCACTTTCAGCACGTATAGACTAATACTTACTTAAACTGTTAACTTTCTCGTTGCTCATAAGTGTTGCGTAAGTGTCCCGTGCAGCAGCGATTTCAATATCGCTAGTCTTGTAGGGGATCGTGGTGATCTTTAGGATGAATGTGGCCATAGACGAAAGTGACACGGGAGTACGAGGGCGATGTTTTATTCTACAAGAATAACAGCGAAAAAATACAGAAATGAGCAAAGTTGGCCAAACATTTTTGTCCGTAAATCCGGTTAAGTTTTCGTTCTCACTGAATTGACACATGTTCGTACTGTATTATGTAATGTATAATGATGCAAATGCCTCATATTTTGGTGGTGTTGCGCAACTTCTGTTCAACACTTTCTGTTATGCTACGCAACTTTCTGCGCTTTTTAGGGGCGAATATCCTAAGGGTGTGGGTCGTTCCCTCCTCTGTAGTAGTAGTAGTAGTATGTATGTATGTAGCCAGCTCTAGTTTTAAGAATTGCTCACTAGATGGCGTTGTGCGTATATGTCCTTGGAAATAATATCACTAGATGGCGTTAGTGGTTTTCGTATAGTTGACAATTAAAGAGGATAGATGGCGCTGTTATAATTGGGATCGTCGGGCCGACGCGGTACTCGGAGTCGAGCACCGCGTCGCGGAGCATGCGGCGGCTCCGGTACTCACAGCGGCACAACCCATAGCCAAGGACGCGTGGCTTTCACAACTCACAGCAGCGTTCTGTGGCGATGCATGGGGCGGCGAGGCGTTGCGTCGAGCGCTGGTGTGGACTTCGGCGTCTGAGTAGGTGGCATCGTCTTCCTCTGTCGTGGAACGCGAACTGGCGTTGTCGCTGAGGCTGGGAGCGCCCGGAACACAAGTCGGCGACGCTCGTGCCCAGCTCACGCGCGAACACCCAGGATCATGCAAAGACGTGACACGCGTCATGCAAAGACGTGACACGTGTTGTCACGTCTTTGCATGATCGAGTGGGCAATGTACGGGGGGATTCACGGTTACCCGAATGATCCCTCCGAGTTTCGTCCACTCCCCATCATTCACTTCGTGGATATGTTGTGATTTTTTTTCTGCTTATCCGTCCATTTCACTGTTTGTAACGTCCGTATCGTTCCGTATTATACAAATTTATTTGTCCTGTGGAAATTTTGGAAACCTTTTACGCGTCCAATATACTCTTTATTGAACTGCACTATATGCCGCCCTCGCTCTATGCCCCCTTCGTAATTCTGTGAGGTATTTGAAAATAAATAAATAAATAAATAAATAAATAAATAAATAAATAAATAAATAAATAAATAAATAAATAAATAAAAAGAAGACAGAGAGTGAAAAGGCGGGCGGTCAGGATGAGTTGTGCTGTGTTCTGCTGAGTTGTGCTGTAATGTGTGTACTGAATGTTAGAATAGTGTTTGTATTTATTTTTTTACTTTCTATGTTTCATTTTGTGAGATTTTGTTCACCGTTTGTATTGGTTTTTGAAAATCATGAACTTGTGCCCGATTGAGCAACTGCTGTTTTGGCATTCGTGCTTACAGTATGGATAAATAATAATATCCAAGCCTTGTACAGCTGTCGAGCGTCGTGTATACTGTGGGAATGAGTGCACCCGGTGTGGAGAGCAATGTATTCTCGTGAATACCACGCAATAATTATGGTCCAGATGTCACTGTTCTTGTGTACTCAAGCTCCTGTAACTTGCTTCGACCACTGCATCTTCCGCCTTCATTCTTTGCTCAAGTTATACCATCTCAAGCATCGTTTCAAAATGCGTACTACAAGTTATCCTTAAAGGGACACTAAAGCGAAACAATGACTTGGTTTAGATTGACAAACTGCACTCTGAGAACTCGAATGCCATATGTTTCACTATCATAAGTTCATTATTAGCGGAGAAAATCAAGGTTGAAGTTTTATTTTTAAATTTGGCGCTGTTATCTGCGCGCGTGACGTCAGAAATTCCAAATGTATTTTTCGTATTTTCGGGACGTTGGCCCGATGAAATTTTCTGAAACTTCGTATGCTAGGTCTATGGCGCCCACAGATGACAATGCACCCCATTTTTGTCGATTAGAAGCTACGTAAGACTCAGTAGACGCCTTCAGAATCTATGACGTCACGGTTTTTGGTGCGGGGTGCGGGAATCTCAAGGTGGCGTCTCCACCCGCATTTTCTTTCCGCGTGTTTTCTCGCTTACCAAGCGTCGTGTCGCGGTAAGAGTGGTGTTTTCGGGATTGTGAAATTGTACTTAACTAATCCGCGAAAAATCATTTTGCCCTTTACTGTACCTTTAAGTTCCGCTTGCGTTGAAACGTAAGCGGAACTTAAGGATAATTTGTAGTACGCATTTTGTATTCGTTTTCTCTCTAGCATGCTCGTTAGCTGTAGAAGCAGACAAATTAAGAGGAACACTTCAAGCAAATTGAGAACTGGAAACAGCCCTGAGTAATCAAAAAATAAAGTCAAACTGTTCCTTTTGGTATTTTTAAAGTGCAATGACACTTTTAGCCACCTTGAACAAAGATGTAAGTGTGAAATTTTATTCTTCATATTTCATATACTGTTTTCCCCGCACAGGTTATGTCTTCGTCCACGAGTGGGCTCATCTTCGGTACGGCGTTTTCGATGAATACGGAATGCCTGGAAGTGATAAGTATCCCGAACTTTACTGCGACAGTGACGGCAATGTAAGTGTGGCGCATTTATATTGATTAGCGCAACGACAAAACAGAAACGAGAAAATACAAATTAAGCACTATCCATCGTGGTTCTTTGTTTTACATGGAGGGATCCCATACCAGGAAGGGGCAATAAATACTCGTTCTGGCGAGAAACGATCACGCGCCAGTCCATTTGGAGCAACGCGCACGCTGGCGACTAATCTTTGGCGGCGTGTGGCACGACCAGCTCTGAATTTCAGCTTTCTGTGGCACGTCTGTTGTGGAGCAATGGTGCATAGGTTATCACAAAGACTTGATGCGAGAATATCCCGTCGTGGGACAAATCGGAAGTTAGCCAACGCCGCCATTATGGGCAGATGTAGCACAAAGGGCACGTTATTATGCAAAAAAAAAAAAAAAAAAAAAAAGAGATGTTAAAAGAGCGGGAGTCGCCATAAAAAATAGATAAATTGTAATGCTATATACGGGGGCCAGCAAAAGACAACAACAACAACAACAAAAAAAAAAAATCCACGCCATCTCCACGAAGTGAATGCTGATGAGTGGGGAGAAGTTCCATCGCTTAAAGAAGGGGTTGTTCCCAGTGAGCTATGGAACCCGTTTCCTTTTGAAGATTAGAGCTTTGAGGTCAGTGAAGTACGTGGCGAGGGGATCTTGAATTATAGGATGCAATGCAAAGTTGGAGAAGACAATGTCGACGCAGGTCCCTCTGATGGTGGTGGGACGCTTACAATCGTACGAGCTGCACCAGAGATCGTAACGGGACATCATGTGTGGGACAAGCCAGTCGTCAGCGATGATGTCCACGTTAAAATTTCCGACGAGCACGTCGGAGATTGCGAGCGTTGCGAGCCCGCCGCGCCGCTGCTTTTTCCTCTGGGGTGCTCATGATGAGTAGCTGCGTGGAGATGTTCGCTGACTGAGCTCCCCTGCGCGCCATCTAGCGGGCGCCCTTTGAATTATAGTACAGCTGCGCCTCTAGGCTTCGCCCCTAGAGAATGTGTGGTCTGGAACGCGCTTATTCTTCATCGTCATCAGCGTCATCGTCATCGTTATGACGTATAGTGCGTACATTCCATGTGCTGCCGTGATGGCCGGAGGAGAATGTGTGGTCTGGAAAGCGCTTATTCTTCATCGTCATCAGCGTCATCGTCATCGCCATCTAGTGTACACGATGCCAGGGACATAGCCCCAGCTAGAGGTGCTTCGCCCCTGAAAACATGGTTGACCTCTCCACCATAAGAATCGGTATAACACGAAAGTAAAACGTATCCTTACAGAAGCAGTTCAATGTTTACTGTACATTGAGATAAGAGAGCTTGTTCAATGTATATTGGTGTTTGGCACCTACCACACTGTTTAACGTGGTTGCACCCACGTGGACGGTTGGTGGTACATCTCCATCCCGACTACTAAAGTCCATGATCAATGATTAAGGAAACCTTTGTGGTAGCCCTAGTAGCTAACGGTGACGCGTAATCAGAGAAAGCGGTGTGACAGCCAGAAGAGCGTCGCTGATTAAACGCATAAGTTGGGCCAAGGTCGTAATCCCGCGGCATTTTAAAGAATTACTGAGCACCATTGCTGGAGTAGAGATATATGCAACGCGCGTTGTGTCTCTTCTCTAGCACGTCCGCGATTTTTGCGGGGAACGCGGTGTCACAGCCAGGCGAGGAAGGCGCGCGTTGCAAAGCTATTTTTAATATCCATAAATGCTATGAGCGAGGATTAGGCTTTTGCTAAGGCCGCCACCTCGCGGTGTGCTAAGACACTGAAAAACCTGCATTTCTCCTATTCTAAGTGCGCCGAATAGGACGGGCGCGTAGCAGCGACGCGTTGCAGGAGCTAATCCCAGAGGAAATCCCAAGTAATCCCAGAGGCTACAGTCATGATGCATTAGTTACCGCTTCCAGACGCGGACACCACCCTGCCGACCAAGAGCACTGCGATAGGAAAGTGTGATAAATAATAGGCGAGTTTGTAAATCCTGCAGCGTGTGTGACCGTGGTGCGCAGCGAGCGCTATCTTAATGCTCGTGAGAAGAGCTCTGCTTTCGTTCGAATCTCTGGTACTGTCAGCTGAAGTTTTGGTCGGTCCAAACACCAAGGAGGTGTCGGGAGCCTCTCAGGTGGCGTATAGCCTGTTAACAGGCACCCTAAGTAAGCCGACATCCTTCTACAAAATGTGCCACCGGGCCGTTCGTCTGCAAGTGAGGCGAGGTGGTGGGCAATGGCACGAGAAAAGTGTCTAATGTGCATTGTAAGCACCCCCAAATATATGTGAATGGTAGCAGGATCATCCTTTGCAATGACAATGGTCTCCGCTGTTGACATGTGGCATGGCACTCCAAGACATACTCTGAGTGCCTGGCTTTGAGCAATATAATAAAAAGTTGGGCGAGTTTATTTTTATTCATGGTGTAGGGAGGGGCGACTAACACGGCACACAAGTAAAAAGGACGCTCTACGACGCGCTTCTAACAACTGACGACTTCTATTCAGGAAAACATATATACATAAGGAAGTTATGAACGATAAACCAAACGACTCGATATGAAACAATAAAATAGACCAGTAATTTCAATGGGAAAAATAAGGCGCAATAAATGTTAACCTTCCCTTTGGGGGAAAGAACATCACGACATCTAGACGCTGCAGTAGCTCAGTGGTCACTGTGCTCGGCTGCGGGTTCGATATTGGCCGCGCCGGTGGCATTTCGGAGGGGGGGCGGAATGCTAGAGGCCCGTATACTTAGAATTCGAAGCAGGTTAAACAACGCCAGATGGCCGAAATTACCGGAACCCTCCACTATGGCGTGCCTTTTCATTATGTCATGGCTTCGGTTCGTAAAATCCCACAAAATATTACAATACCCGGCGCGTAATTTCAGCGCACACAAAAGACAAAGGCACCATGTAGGGGACTAACGAGTGCTACACTCGACCGTTTATTTCTGGAAAGTGCAGAGCCATAGGCGTGCGCAGGGTAACCCTTGGGGGGGGGGGGTTGTGCAGCGCCCCCTCCCCCTATTAAGTCAATGTATATTGACTGTATATTGCAGCGCCCCCCCCCCCCCCTCTTAGGTGACTAGGGGGGGGGCGCGGCCGCCCACCCTGCCCCCCCCTCGTGCGCACGCCTATGTGCAGAGCATATAAGTGCCGGCAGACTTCGCTGAGCACGCGTGAAGTGAGTCATCAATTCTACAAAAAATAGAAAAACAAAATAAACAGATTGAAAACTCATGCCAAATTCAAGAATGCAAGTTACTTGTTACTGGGTACAATCGAAGGTTCACTGATACGTATACAAGAGCAATTTTTTATGCGGACCGCCTCAGTTGTTCCACGTGTTAATTTATTATTATCCGAAAACAAAACAGCAGCGCCACGGAACACAGGATCACAGTGTCACAGTTTACAGAGATTACACTAGAGTGAATGTCGAAAACTTCATTCCGCTCTGAATGAAGCCTGACATAAATAATTAAACGAAGTTGACAAAGCCGAGTCAGTCCAGTCAGTCCAGAATATCCTAAGCGGACTTTCTCAGCAATCGCTAACGTTATGTTCACCGCAGGTGAAAGCCAACGTCTGCTCCGAGAGGATTGCTTTAAAGTGAAATCAGCAAGTCAACTGGACTGTAGTGTGTGCGAAGACAACGCTGTTCCTAAAGACTGCACTGTGGAATTCTACCAGCCCACGGACCAAATAGTGGAATCTTCTATTATGTTTATGCCATATCTAATGAACGTGAGTACACGTGTTGTTTCGACAATAGCAGGCAAGTAACGTGGAGCGTATTTCAAGACCATCTTTAAAGCAACTGCTTGTATAAATTCAGCGTGAACCCACCAATGTAGGTAAAGAGTAAATCCCTGCACTGATGTTCACTGAATGTTAACACACACAAATAGGCAGTAGGAAATACAGAAGATGGTGAAGCCATGTATTCCACAGTGGACTTTTTTCCCACGTTTTTTCCCACGTATTCCGAACGTTGAACACTACCTAATGACGGTACGCAGCGCATAAATATAAAGCTTAGCATATTTATGTGGCCTGTGCATTTTTTGTTGCCACGATAAACGTTGACAATGTGAAAACGGTTGTGTATCTTGTTCCTAATTGGGTGAAAAAAATGGGGCGAGAAGGCTTCATAACCTTGCATATTAGTTATAAGAGAACAAAGCGAAACAAAAGCAGACTCCAAGAAAAAAAAAAGAACACGACGAAAAGCGACTATCGCTTGGTTGGCTAATTTAATTTACAAACACTGAAGAGAAACACAACATAATCCTTATAAGCCTACGGCTACGAGCATACACATGAAAAGTCTAGGTTCCATCTTGGTTTACGATCAGAAAATGTTTGCTGGTTAAGATGTTTTTTACTTGCTGGCGTTCGGTTGTGAGCTGAACTGGAGAATTTTCTACTTCTCTTTTTCTTTCATGTTGCAAAGGTATCCGAGTTCTGTGTTGGGAACAGTGGCGACAATAACCGGCACAATGTACTCGCTCCGAACAAGCAAAATGACCTCTGCCGAGGTAAGTCAGCATGGGAAGTGATAAGCAGCAACGATGACTTCATGGGGTGAGTTTGTTTCTCGTCTTCTGCAAAAGTCAGTAAAAATTGAAGCTTAAAAACACACCATCAAAGTGATAATGCATAACAATATCGCCGCAGAGATTCAAATCGGTGTGAGAGCTAGGGTGAAGTAAAAAGTATGCGTAAAACACCTGTCAGGAAAGAAATCAGCAGAATAATGGTGAAGTTATTGATATTTTTTTGTGTGAACTGCCCCGTCCATGGCGTACGTACGGCGTAATCAGCGTAAAACACAGGCCGTGACGTTAATCCTAACGTATACTTCTCTGCTAATAATTTTTTTTCGCGCAAGTATGCATGAAGAAGAAAGGATAGACAAATAACTGGCGCAGAGCAGTACTTGCGTTAAACAAACCGTTTTCGAAAAACAGGAATTTTTTTCGAGGGGCTGGTTTCTTTGTCAGACGCGACCAAATGAATCACAAGAAGCCAAAAAAAACGCAGGTGAGAGTAGTTGCTAGTGTTATTTATAGTGAGGAAATATGATTGAAATAATTAAAGGGGTGCACGAACTATCACATTGCCGTCGGTGGGATCCGAACCCATAACCTTTGAATAATGGTGCTCTCTCTACCAGTTGAGCTACGACGGAAGGCGCTGCCTCACCCGTTTTGTTGGATATTTATTAGGAGCGAAGCTCCTTAGGCCGGCACCCGTTCGTCGTTGAAGCTACCTGGATGCGTCGCCGGCTCAAAAAGACAATGAAACGCCGTGCGCGCCGAACGCCGAGCGGTTTGCTTCTAGCGCACCAGAAACTCGAGGTTAAATAAAAGAAATAAGCTCTGTGCACAACTGGTTATAATGGTCGTCTTCACTTTCACCATCGTGAATTGTGAAATGACAACCATCATTCTAGCGCAGCACGGGCGCTTTGTCTAAGGTAGCAGTAGACGCTCTTCCCTCACGGCGCCGGCGCAACAACAGCAAAAAAATAAAAAATGAAAAAAGAAACGGCACGCGGTGCAAGGCGCTCGCGGCGTTCCCGTTCGCCGTTGAAGCTCCCTGGATGCGTCGCCGGCTCAAAAAGACAATGAAACGCCGCGCGCACCGAACGCCGAGCGGTTTGCTTCTAGCGCACCAGAAATTCGAGGTTAAATAAAAGAAATAAGCTCTGTGCACAACTGGTTCTAATGGTCGTCTTCACTTTCACCATCGTGAATTGTGAAATGACAACCATCATTCTAGCGCAGCACGGGCGCTTTTTCTAAGGTACCAGTAGACGCTCTTCCCTCGCGGTGCCGGCACAACAGCAAAAAAATAAAAAAAAATAAAAAAAGAAACGGCACGCGGTGCAAGGCGCTCGCGGCGTTCGAGCGAAGCTCCTTAGGCCGGCGCCCGTTCGCGGTTGAAGCTTCCTGGATGCGTCGCCGGCTCAAAAAGACAATGAAACGCCGTGCGCGCCGAACGCCGAGCGGTTTGCTTCTAGCGCACCAGAAATTCGAGGTTAAATAAAAGAAATAAGCTCTGTGCACAACTGGTTATAGTGGTCGTCTTCACTTTCACCATCGTGAAATGTGAAATGACAACCATCATTCTAGCGCAGCACGGGCGCTTTGTCTAAGGTAGCAGTAGACCAGTGTTGTACACGTTCCTCTATAACAGGAACGAAAGCTCGTTCCTCGTTCCTTCCCAATTTCGGAACGAGTTCTCGTTACAAGTTCCTCTAATGCAAAAGGAACTCGTTACAATTACATTTCCAAAATTGGAACGTGTCTTTACATTAACGTTACATTTGAGTTTTTAATAAATATACAGTGTTGAATAATCCTGAGGCGAAATAAAGTGAGCAATTTAAAGATCCCATCGAGCTACATATATCAAAAGAATTTTAACATTGCTGACAGCAGCTTATACAGAGGTAAACATATCTAAGTAAACGCTCCTAGACAAATTTTTTCGAGACCACCACCCTTACTACATACATGTAACTGCAACTTTCGTGCTCGTCTATTTCAAGTCCAACACATGCGGCACTTTTCAACGTCAATCTTCAAAGGCGCAGTCAGGATACTGCACTTCACATATTCAAATAGAAATCTCCACCAGTGCGCAAATATAATTGAATTTCTTGCACAGGAAATCGCATCGAAAGGGACAATACTTAGGCGTTTAATGAGTGCTGATTCAATACTTCAGTGTCAGCAGAAAATAATGTTCAGGATACACATTTGTGCCTTAGTAAAGTCCCCGGTTCACAGTCAGCGAACACATTTCTGTATATTACGTCCTCTGTCTTTCTG
The DNA here is from genome assembly GCA_030522465.1 of Rhipicephalus appendiculatus. NCBI lineage: Eukaryota > Metazoa > Arthropoda > Arachnida > Ixodida > Ixodidae > Rhipicephalus > Rhipicephalus appendiculatus. The sequence continues at coordinate 16,967 of JALIZH010011906.1, forward strand.
CCTTTTGCTTTATTTCTTGCCTTTCGTTCTGTATATTTTTTCTTTGTCTTTTTTTATAGCTTTATCGCTATCTCTCTCACTCTCTGCGCATGTTTGCTTGCCCTCTATCTTTTTTCTTTTTCTCTGTCTCCCTATACTCATTTTACCCTCCTCCTTTCCCTCCTCCTCCCCATCACTTCTTCTTCCCACCCCCTTGATATTCTGTACTATACAAGGATATGCTATACACTTCTAGCATGCGCACATGTTCCAGAAAAACGCATAACCAATAATTTCCTCAACATCCTACTTCATTAGTATATGGTCACCCAGCTAAGATATGTATACGAGCAAATGGAAAGTTAGCCAGAATGGTATATTGCATTGGTGAGGTGTTCACTCTTACCACCGTTCTAGTGTACAATGGAAAATTGCAGTTCTCTGATGTATTCGCTCTAGACATGAATGTGAATTCTTCAGTACTATGTGTTCGTCGTTGGGTCGCGATACGAGCAAAATCAACATATTAGTTCTCTGTTTTTATTGAATTGCTTCAAAGTGCCATGCCTATGTTGAATAAATACCATGAAAGAAAACAAAAAAACAAAAAACTAGATAGCCGAGTGCTTACGACGCTCGCCTTCAGATCGTGGATAGGCGGCGTCTTTCGCTTTCCTGCGGCCCCGGCGGGCGCCTTGAAGTTAAAACCAGGATGCATCGTAGTTACGTGATGGGCGAGCGCTACATTTTCGTGCTTCACATGGTCGCCCATCCGCCCTGTTTTGCATGATGTGCTGCGTGCGTGCGCCTGTTGAATGCCGTGGAACGTTTACAGAAGGAACGCCGTTCCCTCTACCGTTCCTGCTTAAACGTAACGAGTTACCGTTACAGTTCCACCGATCCTGAATGGAACGGTGGCGTTCCTCCGTTCCTGCCAAAAGGAACTAGTTCCTGGAACGTCGTTCCTTGGAACGCCGTTCCGTACAACACTACAGTAGACGCTCTTCCCTTGCAGCGCCGGCGCAAGAACAGCAAAAAAAAAATAAATAAAAAAAGAAACGGCACGCGGTGCAAGGCGCTCGCGGCGTTCAGCACGCGTTGCGCAAAAAACAAGGTGCGCGGCGCAAAAACAGTTCGCGTTTATAAACGACAATAAAATTTACCGAAAACCATGTTTGTACGAGGGTTGTACCAAAAGTAAGGTTCCCATATTTTTTACTAATAGAAAACATTGCTTATTGTTATTAATTTATACACCGTTGAAAAGCTTAAGTTTTTGTCTATTTTTCGACATAGTCTCCATTTTTTTTCGACGCGCTTTTGAAGACGGTGCTGCAGATTTTGTATTCCTAAGTCGAAGAAGTCTCCCGCCAACCCCTTGAGGAAGCGTGTGACCTCTGCTCGGACTTCATCGTCGCTTTTGAAGCGTTTGTCACCTAAGTGTTCCTTTACCTTCGGGAAGAGGTGATAAGAGCTGGGGGATAAGTCCGGGCTGTACGGGGGATGGGGCATAACAGTCCACCTAAATTTATTCAAAAGCTCCTGAGTTTGACGAGCGACGTGGGGTGGCTCCTTGTGTCCTGGTGCCGACGTGGGGTTGTTCTTTGTGTCGTTGCTCCTTGTGTCCGTCAGTAAGCATCTGCGAGACCCAGCGAGCACACACCTTGCGATCACCCAACGTTTCTGTCAAGGTTCTTTCAATTAAGCCGTGGGAAGCTTCAAGAATGCGTTCAACAAGTTCATGGACAGTGACCCTGCGACCACTGAGCAGCTCACTGTTGATCTTCTGGACAGTCGCATCCGAAACCGGTGGTCTTCTACTCCGTTCTTCATCGTGAACTTCTTTGCGGCCCTCAGCAAAAGCCCTGCGCCATTTGTGGACGTGCACTCTTCACCATAAACCTCAGTTAGCTGCCGAGGAATCTTCACGGGCGGTAACTTCGGATTACTGCTCGAACCTCTTACTTGGCGGGAGCGGCGATCAACACCTCCATCCCTGACGGCTGCCAAGCGGACACTGAGCGACGTAGCGAATCACGGATGGGCGGCCTCGAGAAAGGGGGAACCACTGCGCATGGCACTGTTGTCGGATTTAGCCTAGCACCTTCTCTTCAGGCTGTAGCTCATTGGGAACCTTACTTTTGGTACAACCCTCGTACATATATAAAAAAAAAATAAGGACCCACTTGACATTACTTAGGGCCAGTGTTGTATGCGTTACCGAAAAAAAGTAACTAAATACGTTACTCATTACTCTGACAAAAAAGCAACGCGTTACCGCCCTACGTTACCTTTAAAAAGAGGTAACGCGTTACCGTTACCGTTACCGAAAAAAGTAACGAACGTTACGTCTGCCGTTACTCCGCAATGATAAGTTTTAATCGATGTGTTTTTGCTGCAGTAACCAACAATAAAATTTTTTTCAATCACAAATTCATGTTTTACGTAAAACGTCTAACCCAAACAAGGATTGTACCCAAAATGATCAATTAACGAGAATTATTTGTACAAATTTTAATCTACCGGACCTTAGCAATGTTATAGTAGCTTAAAGATGCCTGTAGAGTTACATGTGATAGATTATGACTCTAGGAAAGAAGTGTAAATTTCAGGGCTAGTTTTCTTTGTTCTCATTATAGTTCTCATTATCATTAGCTTCTGAGACTCTGTGGAACATGGTGAGACCATTGTTCTCAATGTGAAATTATACACAATGTGAGATTTAATCATCCACGCTATCCGAAAAGAAAGCATGACTGAATTCTCACGAAATTTACAATAATCTGCCTTTTCTGGGTCCGAACTGCAACTTCAGTGCAGATCGTCGAAATAGAAAGTGGTGGTCCTTGGCCTTCGAAATAGCCCGCTGCGCGCCAGTAGGCAATCACGGACGCCTGCATTGGCGCTTTTTTTTTGGGGGGGGGGGGCGTCATTTGCACGTTTGTGACACCAGATGTCCCTTGGTCTGCACCTGTCGCCGCGTTTTGGACACCACAGATCATGCGCATGCGCAGACTACTACGCGGAAAAGGCCATTCTGACGGCGTGCTTGTACAAGCAAAATAGATGCGTAAATAATGTTGTAGTGAAGAAATGCTTTAACGGCCTCGTCAGGGAAAAAATATCTGTGCATAAACATTTTTTGTTCACTTTAACCTCTACAAGTACCGCAAAAATTTGCTAGCGTTTATGTCAGGGTGTTCAAGATCAGCCTCGCTCACTCAGGAGCTCAATAACCAAGAAACGTAGCTGCCGTTGCAGAGAGAAAGAAGCAAAATTTGTTTTCAAAACAAAGTTGATAAGTCTGATCTCCTTTGTAGCAACTATTATGCAGCAACTATCACAAAATGTCGCATATTTATGCATTTTTCAAAAGTACTTTCCTTCGCTCTACAAGTGTCAGACAATGTGACCTTACTCTTTGTTGCGCATGCATTTCATACACGAAATTTCTTTGTAATGGTAATGTTTGTGTGTTACATCGTCATGAACTTTCGAGAACGACGGGCAATGAAATTGGTCCCTCCTTGTCGAATATGTTCAATATTTCTTGTCTCCTAAATTATGCACTGAAAAAGAAAACTAAGTTCCTTTTCGGGCTACTGGGTGGTATGTGCATAAAATATAAGCTACTCAGTCAAATCTAAATTATCCATTTTCGGATACGTGTCGATCTCTCATGGAATCACCAGTTTGCGATTACCACGCTTAGGAGACTAACTGCGGTTATGTCTGCCGTGTAGTTACCTGTAACCGTGGTTAGCCGTAGTGTTCGTGTGACATCGGTATTAATCGGCTTTAGTTGAAACAGAGGGACGCCAATCAAGGCAGCGAGTAATTTTCGTTTTTGTTTTTTTACGCTGCAAGAAAAATTCGAAGTTCCGCGTCCCACTTGCATTCTTTTCTTCCTGCCGTGGGGTCACGCCTATCCTCCATGATGTGCGAAATTCCGCTGAGGCAGACCCTCGATCGGCAGCACACCTGTAGACTGGTTGAAGTTAGCGGCTGTCTCCTGGATGAGCCAGGATTCCACAAAAAGCCACTTATGGCCTCTAAGTGGAGCACGCGAGACTTGTCAAATAGTATGCGGTGGTCATTCACAACGCTGTGCTCAGCGAGTGTACTCCTTTTTTTCACTGGAACTTGCGGACGTCTTTTTTATGTTGCCGCAGTCTTTCGGGGAAGTTATTTGCTTCCCCCACGAACGAAGCATCACAATGAACACGTGGTATGGAGTAAACCGGCCCATATGCTTTCCATTCGGGAAGCCTGTCTATTGGGCAGGGAAAGGCCAGGTGCCAGCAATCCACGTGCTACAATCCACTTCCACGAAAAGCATGTCCGTACAGCTTCTCATTGGGGATTTCGCGGCTTTCTTCAAGCTTTGTGTGGCGATGGTCCAACCCTCCCCACAGGGAGTTAGCGCGTCCTCAGAAGTTTCTACCAGCGATTTCCACAAACAAAACCGAATGCGCCAGCGCTCTCTTTGTCCATGCCTGGCAGGCCGACAGCAGTCCGACGCTGCGGCGAAAGAATTCGCCGGGGCGAGCTCTGGGAATATGGCACCTACAAGATGAAAAGTAACGAGTAACGTAACGCCTCACGTTACCGAAAAATAGTAACGTAAATACGTTACCCGTTACAGTTCCGAAATTGTAACGAGTACGTTACTAAGTTACTGAAAAAAGTAACGCGTTACCGGTAACGTCGTTACTTGTAACGCGTTACCGACAACACTGCTTAGGGCTCCTCACAGAATATGGATAGTCGTCCTGAGAAACGTAAACGTGAATATGATGAAGACGATAAGCAGCTTGGCAAGGATGCGGAACGCAAAGCCAGAGCAGCGGCAGCAAGATGAGCCCGGCAACAGGGTCCTGCGGTTAAAGCACGACGAGCGGAGCTACAAAGGTTACGCCGACAGGATCCTACCGTACGTGCTAGAGCGGCCGAATCTAAGCGCCGACGCCGCCAACCGTTTCAAAATGTACATAGTCGTTTGCTTCCCATTTCTAAGGAGCTTCGCTCATCGGTTGTATTCGTACTCGGAACAACTGCTAATTTGTAGCATGTAAATCCCTGGGAGTGTTAGCCAGCGCCATTCACAGAAAGGTGGCAAGTGTGGAACTATCCCTTTGCCAGAGGACATCACATGACACATGGACGAGGCCCTCGCTATGAATGAACTAAACAAGGGGAACGAAGAAGCGCAATTCGAAGCTTGTGGGTTTGAGTCCCGACCGACGGAAAGCGTAACTTTTTGACCGCTTTGATTCACTTCTACCTGAGTCATAAGTAGTACCCTACAGTTCAACACAACAGAATATGCCACCTATGCTCTCTTTGGCCTAAATGTATCTTGGATTCATTCATTTTCGAAAACGTCACACTAACAGCCCACTCACGACGTGTACTACCGTGTTCAGTCGTCCGCATTGACATCGTAAGCCATCTTTGTTCTATTAAAGTACAAATGAATGAAGGATTTCTCGCCATTTCTTGGCGCCGGCTACCATTTTCGACTTGGTTTTTAAGATAAACGTAAAATTTAAGAGATAAGTTCTGCGTCCGGAGAAATTAAAAGATTTCGTTTTAACACAGTCCGCTAATGTTTGGAAGACATTTAGTTGCAGTTTACTCAATACTCATAACAAATAGCGGTGTCTCGAAGAAAACGTTGAAGCACTTTCATTACTTCGTGAGTTGGCTTTGATGACCTTGGCCCAACTCACCTCCGTCTAATATTTTGACAAGTGAGGCGCTTGTCAAAATATTAGAAAGATGCATATATATATATATGTATATGAGAACAAGGGAGAATCATCCACATATGTCAGGCATTTTGCGTGCCTGTAGAATGATGATTTTCTACTACGCATTCGAAAGAGAATGGCGTCATCTCTTTCGGGAAGATAAATTAACAGCGTTTGATATTTTTGCAGGTTGCCACTTGCTGACCCAGGGAGGTCATTCAACGTTTCCTTTGAGGAAGTTCAACAGTCTAAAGAAGTGGTTCCCAGCGTGGTGTATGTCTTTGATGTTTCAGGGAGCATGGTGTGTATACAGTATGCTGACCGCGTGTACGCGATTAGAACAAGAACACATGCACGCGCACACTTACACGAAGAGAAACCAACAAAACTAACCGACAACAGGAGCGGTAACCGTGTAGCATCAATTAACTATAAGATTTCAGTTAAGGCGGAAAGTTGGGCTAGTTGGTATCGAGAATAATATGACATGGTACTAGCGAAACAAGAGACGGGGGCGAGAAGAAGAAACAAGGGACAAGCGTAGTCCCGTGTTTCTTTTGCTCGTCCCCGTCTCTTATTTCGCTAGTACCATGTCATATTATGACTTCAGTTTACTAATGAAGAATAACGAATGATCATGATCAACTATGCTTAATTAGATTTGGCTATACTTACCTCTACTCATCTGGGCCCATCTAAGCTTAACTTCGCTTAACATGAAAACAGCAAGCTGGACTAGGCTTAACTAAACCTACTTACGCCTGACTTTATTAGGTGATACCGTGCTCAACTATGTTTGATTAGTTTCGGCTATACTTACTTCGGCTTAACTAGGCTCAACATGGCGTGCCGCAACAAAGGCAAGCTGGCCTGAGAAAACTTAATTTTTTGTGCTTGGCATCATCAGGTTATCCGATGATGCCAAGTCGTGCTATGCTTACTTCGGCTAATCAACCAGTGTAAAAAAAAATGCCCCCCACCTCCCCGAAGGGAATCGTGAGGAAATGCGAATGCATTTCGCGCACGCTTCACTCCATTTATATATGGTGGTTGTGGGCAAGCTGGCCTGAGAAAACTTAATTTTGCGTGCTTGGCATCATCAGGTTATCCGATGATGCCAAGTCATGCTATGCTTACTTCGGCTAATCAACCGGTGTAAAAAATGTCGTCGAAAGACGATAGTCTTCTGCCGGCCGTACTATTCAGTTTTGCCTTGCCTCAGACAGCGCCTCCTCTATGTTGAATCAGCCGCATCTGACTGGCAGTGATAAAATAGTGGAGGTGCTGCGTGACATATGGACGCCATCTGGCAGTAGCATCGGGAAACGTGAGCTTGTGCAGAACCCAGGGCCACTGCAAGGCTTTTTCGTGCATAGCGTCGCAATTTCAGCGCAGCCTAAGAAACACTAGGATCTCTATAATTACGCATCTATGGATTATCTATTAAAGGAACACACCATGTGATACTTACGTATTGCTGTTGCGCTTCAGATATGCGTCACATTTGCTTTTGATCGACAATGTTCACAAGTATGAACGCAGCCGCTTGTGCAAGATGTCTGGGCGTTCAGCAAGGCGTTAAACTTTGGCCGGATGGCTGAATCGAGGGACAGGCAGACACACAGACAGACCAAAATTTCTGCGTTGAAGTATCCCAAGAAAGACTGTCGTCTTTAGAAACGACGCGACCCCCGACGCTTAACCGGCCCCATCACAGACACTACGTGAAAGAACGGCACATATTCTATGGAACAAAGAAAGCGACACCCAATCCTCTGTTTTGTTATGAAATGCTTTTCACCACCACCACCACGTTATTTTGTTTGTGGACGCGAAGGCATCGACGGGTCACAGAAATCTTGGCCACGACTGGTCACGAGCGGGCGTCTCACGTTCGTAAATTCAAGCGGGTAAAATACACTCCTTACTCGGTCAAGAACGCTGTTTTTTAACAGTCAGCCGCATAATGAACACGAACGCGCCTGTTGCCCAGGCGAAGCTTTGCACTGGTGATTTTATTCTCGAAAATCTCTGTAATCGCAAGGCGCCAAGAACCGCTCCCGCTATAGACGCCGACGGGTACGGTGTTACATTACGCGATCTTTAGCGTGATTGCATCAGCAATAGTGGGCAACCGAAATACCGACCACGTATGAAACGCAATTTATGAAAAAGTGTCATTGCTTTTACGTACAGTTTCTGATCGCAGTTTTGCTTTCAAGCAGCCAGATGGTTATCGCTATGAGAGACCCACTTGCGCTGATGGTATCACTCGCAGACAATTTCTTTCTCGGTGATTGCATATGCGGGGAACAAAATATTTGATGACGCATCACTGTCTTCGTTTCTCCCTGCTCGACTAATACAGATCACCTAACGAACGCGTACTCATGCTCGCTCACAAGCTTCGATGTGAACTTGCTGCAACCGAGTGATGCCATCGTTGTTTACTGGGACAGCCAAAAGGTGAAATGACACCAGGAAACCAGAAAACTAGAAACAGCAAGAAACGAAAATTCCGCACGGAATAAGCTTTCTTGATAACAATGCGAGCCATCTTGAACATAATATATATATCTTTTGTTTTTATGTTTTCCTTTATGCTGCGTAGTATATAGAGGTTAGCGTTCAAGGACTACATGCAGATGCGTAGTAAAAAGTACGTGCTTCGGCTTCGTAGGTCTGTGCTATGGTGGCTAGCTGTGCTGCCACAGAAAGTTGTCGCGAGGGGTATACTCCATCTCAGAAGTACCTTGCAGCACTGTGGAAGCTGCAGGGCTTGTTAGCCAATAGGAAAGGTGAAAGCCCTTCAAGACGTGCTCATCCGCATCGCGTCGTCTGCTGGGTGTCTCTTATGCGTCGGCTCGCCTGCCTTGTCGATACTTGCTCCCTGCAGTAAATGTAACACGCGAGAAACTCTTTGGGAACGCCGCCTCACCGTTTCTTTGATGCTCAGACACCTACATGTACAGGGCGAGTTCGCTGGCGTTTGTGAGGAACGCGGTTTTTTTTATAGCAGCGTTCATACTGGCGCTTTCACCGGGTTCTTTTTTGACAGTACCAAACGCACTTTGCGCTACTATACCTCGCGACAACTTTCTGTGGCAGCATAGCCAAAGCTACGAAGCCGAATCACGCACTTTTTTACTACGCGTCTGCATGTAGTCCGCGAACGCTAACTTTTATGTACCACGTAGCATAAAAGGAAACATAAAAACAAAACATGTAGTTATTATGCTCAAGATCATTGGCATTGTTATCAAGAGAACTTATTCCGTTCGGGAGTTTCGTTTTTTGCTGTTTCTAGTTTTCTGGTTTTCTGGTGTCATTTCACCTTTTTCCTGCCCCGGTAAACAACGATGGCGTCGTTCGGTTGGAGCAAGTTCACGTCGTTGCTTATCAGCGAGGGTGAGTGCGCGTTCGCTAGGTGATCTGTAATCATCGAGCAGAAGGAAAAGAAGACAGCTGTGCGTCGTCAAATATTTTGTTCCCCGTATATGCTATCAAGGAGGAAGAAGTTGTGTGTGAGTGATACCGTCGGCGCAACTGGGTCTCTCATCGCGATAGCCGCCTTGAAAGTGACACCGGCGACCTGTCAATCTTCAGCAAGACCAGCTGCTTGAAAGCAATATTGCGATTGGAAACTGTACGTAAAAGTAATGACCCTTTTCATAAATTGCATTCCATACGTGGTCGGTATTTCGGTTGCCTAATATTGCTGATACAATAACGCTAAAGATCGCGTACTTTAACACTGTACCCGTCGGCGTCTACGGCGGGAGCGGTTGTTGGCTCTTTGACATGACAGCGATACTGGAGGATAAAATCACCAGTTAAAAGTTTCGCCTGGGCAACAGGCGCGTTCATGTCTATTATGCGGCTAACTGCCAAAACAGCGTTCTTAGCCGAGTAAGGAGTGCGTTTCACCCGCTTGGATTTGCCACGGCCGTGGATTTACGAACGTGAGACGCCTGCCTGTGACCTGTCGTGGCCAAGATATCTGCGACCCATCGATGACTTCGCGTCCACAAACAAATTAACGTGAGAGTCTCCAGAAAGTTGTTGCGTCTCCAAAAGAAGGAAAACGACGATACCGACCCTGTATTCACCGAAATTTAGGTCATGGTTTCTTGCCATTACGTTGAATTTCCTATCACACAGTTCCTGCTCGGCCGTGCGCCTCCCCCCCCCCCCCCCTTTTTTTTTCAAAAATAAATCTGACGGCTTCAATAAAGCTGCTTCCTGTGTTCCTTAGTAATGAAGAATATTTTATTGCTATGAAAAAAAATGCAAACAAGCAAATACAAGCATTACTCTATGGTGCTCACTTTACACGCGGGCTTGCACCGCTGGCAGATTAGCTATGCTCGAATTCGCAGAACAACACAGGAATGATTCCACGTATTTTTTCTTCACTGCTGCGTTCATAAGTATCTCAATGCTTGTCATAGCTTTCGATTAAACCTACATATAACCTATCTTTTCGTACACTATTTCAAAAATACCATCATAAACCTTGGATGTTCGTGCGAAAACGTACATGTTGGATGCGCTTCCGAAACCGAAATCACCCGCGAACGGACTACTTGGCGTAGTAACACATGTGCAGAAGCTCCGCCCACGTAGCTTTGGCTGTGCTGCCACAGAAAGTTGTCGCGAGGTATAATCTTGCTTCTTTCGGAAAGTACTAGATGTTTGACATAAAACGCTCAGCAGATTCAGTCGACGTACTTTCAGCGGCCATCACGTAGCGTTCTCGAGTGGAACAGCAAATTATTGGCACAGAAAACAATATAGACATTCGAGCTGTTTCACATCGTCAAAGCATCACCAACGCTAATGTTGTGGCGCGATCTGTTCAGTTGCCATCAAACCACTTTTACTGCTCGGCACCGCCTCGGTAGTCCTAGCAGCATCACAGCAAACGCGCTATTTAAATAATGGCGCTGTAAGATACCTGATGCTTTGTCCTCAGCGTTAGATGAGACTAAGCGACGACAGACTTACCACTTATTCCTTGCTTTTCAGGCAGAGAGCCAGTAAGAAGCACGAATTCGAATGGAAGCAGATGGAATGGGCTCTATGGGGGCTGCCATGTTGCTCTACGTCACTGAGGTTAGGGTGGCAGTTACGGTTACCCGCCTGTAATATTTTAGAAAATGCGAAGTGCATTCGTGAAGGGCCTAACGTAGCACGTATCGCTGTAACGCGGCATGCAAGTAGCGCAGTTAAAGCCTTTGTACCTTATTGATAATGAAACAATTAAGCCCGGAACTATATTATGGGCTGCGCAAGGATACTGTTGAAAAATAGTGCGTATCGGAGCAACCTGGAGCGTGGGAGACCTCATCGAAGAAAAGGAAACGGAGGCAGCATCGAGGGCACGGGGGCACGCGCACGTGGTCGGGGCAGTTCGCATTCAGTACTTGCAATAAACAGACGTCTCTCTTTTACGTCTGGGGAACAACTCATTTCGCAACATTTTGGTGCCGAAACCCGGGACTGCCCCTCGAGAGACGTCTTCACGTCACTGCCATGGCGAACTCGGACCAGCTGAGCAAGAAGCGTGGTTCACTCAGGGCTGGTGTCACGCGAGCCCTAACGCAGCTAGAGGATCTTCTACAGAAGACGGATCCCGACCTCTCGGAAGTTCACGTGCACCTTGACTACCTCAAGGACAAGGAGTCTGTAGTGTCGAGACTCGACGAAGCAATTCTTCTGGTAACAGGTGAAGATAATCTTGACCGCGAAGTCGAAACGGCGCAGGACTACAGCGACAAGATAAGCTACGCCATCGCGCGCGCCAGGTACTGGTTGGTAGACCGGCAGCAGGCTACCAGGACGCATGCTGAAAGTGCTGGGTCCGGATTGAGCAACGTCGACCTCCGGAATTCCGTCGATGCTCCGGAACAGGCGAGAGAGCAGCGTCAGCGATCGGTTGTACTCCCCAGACTACAGACACCTACCTTCGACGGTAACCTGTGTGAATGGCAGGCCTTTTGGGATCATTACGACGCAACGATCCATCAGAACAACGAGTTACCACGCATCGAAAAGTTTAACTATTTACTGACGTACTTGACCGGCAGCGTGAAGCGGTACATCGGAGGCATCCGTTTAGCCGAGGAGAATTACGACCTCGGAATTAAGACGCTCACGGATTGGTTCGGTCGACAAGATCTCATTAACGAGGACGTGGATCACCTTTTGGCGTTGATTCCCGTGAAGAGCTCGTCAGATGTCGCCAAGCTTCGTACGCTCCACGACGACGTACAGTTTCGAGTGAGTGCATTAGAAGGCCTCGGAGTATCCCCAGATCAGTATATCGTGGTGCTGAATCGTGTTACGATGCGCTGCTTGCCAGACGATCTGGCTATCATGTTCCGACGAAGGACAAAAGAAGATGACCGCGCAACTAGTGGTACGGAGACTTCGGAAGACAGACTGCGTCGAACGAAGGATCTTTTAACCTTTCTTCCCATCCAAGTGGAAGTACGGGAGGAAGGTCGCCTGCAACCACGTCGTCGATCATATGAAAGTGTAGACAGCGTGGCGACAGAAAGCACGGACGGCGTGGAGCACTTTCCATCGGCTGCAGCTCTTACCAGTTCAACCATGTCGATCAACCAACTGTGCCCACTTTGCAACAGCCAAGAGCATAGCATAATGTCCTGCACTGCCGATCTGTCAGCGCACGAAAAGCGACTGAGACTACGGAATAACAACTGCTGTTTTCGCTGCGGTACACGAAACCACATCGCAAGGGTGTGCAAAAAATCCATCAGTCTTACGTGTGGTACCTGCAGTCGCCGCCACCTGACTATTCTGTGCGACCTTTCGAGACCAGTCCAACCAGGGCCCAGTGCCTACTGCTGAATCTGTCGCATTGGAAAGACCCTCTTCACGAAGGCATCACACCGTGACAACCGTCCAAAGCACGCACGTTGGATGCACGACTGTGTTGTTGCAAACATGCCGTATACGGGCAGAGTGCGGAAACCAACGACTTCTCGTTCGAGTGCTCTTAGACAGCGGTAGCCAGCGTAGTTATATTCGTGCAGACGCGGCCAGGGTACTTCAGTGTTCCGTCGTTGGAAAGGAAGAGCTTTCCCCTCATCATATTCGGAAGCTCCAAATCGCAGAAGCGACTATGCACCGAGCGTGTCTCCGTACGGCTGCGTAGCCAATTTAACGATGCTGCAGTGCACATAGAAGCATTGACGATTCCAGAGATATGCTCCATAACGAGTCCACCGCTAGAGCACCATATCTTGCAGGCTCTCCACGAAAAAGAATATCATGTAGCTGACGCATGTCAAACGGATACGTGGCAACAAGGCGACATGACCGTGCTCATAGGATCTGACGCATATTGGAAGGTGACCACCGGCAAGATTGACCGCATAAACGAGACGCTAACAGCGATAGAAACAACGTTTGGATGGATGGTACAAGGACCCTTGTCGTCTGACACCCAGTACCAGTCTAGCGCACTGATCGTCTCGAGCAGCAATTCTTCGGCAAAGGACATAGACGTATCTTCGATGTGGCTTCTTGATGCCATCGGGATTGATGAAGCGCATTCACGGACCTTAGAGGGCAACCACCATCTGTTTGGATTGGAGCAAGGCATTTCCAAGCAAAACAGTCGTCATCAAGCTGACAATGCCGTCGCTGGCGGCAGAAATTTGGAAGTACACTGTCATCAAGCACGTCAAGAACGCCCTGCGCTCCATAGGAATCGGTTCCGCGGACGGCAAGGAGTACTACACCCGCAAATCAATGACCGCAGAGCACAGGCACCGCCGGAAGCAGAGCAAGTTGCGCGCAGGAAATCACGTGCTGTCCGCCAAGTGCAAAAGCCCGTGCAAGAGCGTTTCGACTACACAGTCGAGAGGGAACACAGGAAGTGTAATAGTTCCTTCGATGACGATGTCTACAATATGGACGACAACTTGGCGCAGGTCAATTATCTGGACTTCGTGCCTCTCTTTGCAAGTGTGGAAATCAGCGGAGAAGACGTGTCTGTGGTTCCGCTTGAGCACTCACGTGAGTCTTCCAAGCTTCTCGTCTCGACACTCGGACGGGAAGATAGGTACATGGGAAATCTCCAGCAGTCGTTCCCGAAGGCAAATGAAAGCTTTAACCAACGAAAAGGGAAGCCCCTAAAGGAACTACCATCTCGGGAAGAAACGTTTAGTTCAGTGGACCACCCAGTCCACAGCTTACCCTAAGGTGACAGACCCGTGGGGCTCGCAAGTGCATCCCACTGCCTGTGTACTCCTTTTAGCTTTGGCAGTGCTGCGAGGTTTGTGAGGTGGTGTATAGTACCGGTTATCACCCGTGTTTAAGGGTGAATAATTATAAATCTTCACCTAAAGTTCTACACCCTACTGCCTGATTATGTAATCTCGGGAACGTAGCACAAGACTGTTAAGCAACCGTAGGGAAAACTACATTATGTCATGTCTACTTTCGATAAAAGTGCATTATATAATTATGCAACCGACACAAGGTGCTAAACTATGTTATTTGTTTGATCCATAGACATTTTCTTCTCCAGTTCCCGCTTAAAACTGATACGTCGAGACGGTTAGGGATTAACTACAACTGTAGGTTAAGTATTTAGTGGCCAGGTAGAAAAAAGTCACAGTTTCGCCACTAGGGCGAAGCAATGAATGCGATAGCAAGAAATTAGTTTGTCACACGAAGAACGACAAGCAGCTCGATACTTGCAACGCGCCACCGCAGCACAAAGAAGGACGCTCGAAAAGGACGCATAGGTATACACAAGACAAGCGTGAACTAACAACTGTCGCAGTTGTTACGTATCTGTATTTGAGCGACGCACTGCGAGTGTCCACAATGCAGAAGCCGACACTGTTGTTGCTGTTGCCTCTGACATGGCTCATACCCACTCAGGGGGAATTGGCCAAGAGAGAGAGAGAATAAAAAGAGAGAAAGGCAGGGAGTTTAACCAGAAGTGTAGCATCCGGTTTGCTACCCTGCACTAAGGGGAGGAGGAAAGGGAAAAGAAAGATGGAAAAGGAAAGTGAAGAGGAGAGTAGACACGCGAATAAAAAAAAATTGGCCGCGTATCTGCGTGCTTCGCTGCAAATGTCGTCGAAAGACGATAGTCTTGTGCCGACTGCACTGCGTGAGCGGCATGAGTACCACAATTTAATAGCTGGGCTAGCCGCTGGGCTCGTTTTTTCGGACGTTTTCCGGGCACGCTTAGACGGACGCCGGCGTTTCTCCGCTGAAATTTGGTCGTCGGCCTTTTCTCTGCGTTCTCTGATCATGTCTTGTAGAGTGGGTCGTATTTCATCAAGCGGTCATATATGTTTTGCCTTGCCTGAGACAGCGCTCTTCTACGATGAATCAGCCGCATCTGGCTGGCATTGATAAAACAGAAGAGGACGCCATCTACAGCGCTACCGGGGAACATTGGCTTGTGTTGAACTATGCTGCTGCCAGGTGGCAGCACCACAGCGTGGAAGTTAAATCACTGGGCGGAGACTTGTTTTGTACACAGCGGCGCATTTTCAGCGCCGCGTAATAAACACTAGGATCTTTATAATTACGTATCCATAGATTTTGTTTTAAAGGAACACTGTGAATAGTACTAAGGTATTGATGCTGTGCCTCAGGTATGCGTAATATCTGATTTTTTAATTGCCCACGCTCACCCGTATGAACACATGCTTTTCGGTCAAGATTGGAGGTCGTAAGGCAAGGGGTTAAACTTTGGCCAGCTAGTTGAATCGTGCGACGTGCCGACAAACAGAGAAACAGACAGACAGACAGACAGACAGACCAAAATTTCTTCGTTTAGGTATCCCAAGAAAGACTATCGTCTTTAAAATGCCGCCACCTCCCCGAAGGGAATCGTGAGGAAATGCGAATGCATTTCGCGCACGCTTCACTCCATTTATATATGGTGGTTGTGGTTCAAAGAAAGAAAAAGGCGCCTAATTTCTGCAGCCCGGTCGGGAGCACGGCGCAGCACCTTTTTTTGCTTTTTTTCTGTTTTTTTATTTATTTTTAATATTTTTTTTGTTATTTTTTCATTTTTTAAAATTTTTTTTTGTTTTTCTTTTTTTTATCTTTTTTAATGTTTTTCTTTTTTTTCTTTTTTTCATATATATGCGTGCGAGCGAGCGGACGGGAGAGTGGGGCACAGGGAGGAGAGAGAGCGAACGGCGAGAGAAGGGAGCGGCGAAGCACTGCACCTACCCTCTCCTACACTCTCTCCACACACGCGGGAGCTCCGCCGAGCTCCCGCGATGCGAGCGCCCTCACACACCAGAGCGCGCTCCTCCTCTCCACTCACTCTCCGCTACTCCGCCCGCACCACCTGCTCCGGTTGCTAGGGGCGAGGATAAGCGCGCGCGCCCGCAGCTGTTGCTATGGCAGAGGGAGTGAGAGCGGAGAGATAACACCTGCCGCGGACAACGCCAACGCCGCACAACGCCGGATGCCTGACATAGCCCGACTAAGAAATGCATTCGCATTTAAAGGAGGGCAGGGCGCTATAGCCTATTCAGTAGGCCACTGCCATGAAAAAATTCAGTAAGGCCTTGACTGACTTTCTCTGTGAAGACAGTTCGCGTCGGCATTCGAGCACTGACTGTTCTGACAAGGGTCTGTCGTCAAGGCGGGCCAACACAGCAGCTAGCGGCCGTCTATGCGCGCTGTAGCGAGGACAGTGACAAAGCACGTGGTCAATAGTTTCATCGCTGCCGCAATGGTCGCAAGCAGCACTGTCTTCCATGGATTGGCCAAGGATTGATTATATGACTTTTCCACGCTGTTTGATACTTCTTTTTCTTTTAAACTGCGGCACGTGGAATGACACCTCTGCGTCTCCTGCCACGCGGTGGCGTCTGACGCGTGCCCGGTGTTCTTTTGTTTATTCTACATCATGAGTGGTATAGAAGGGAGCCACGTTTTCGTGCGCTTCTCAAGGGCAGTTTTCAATTTGAAAGAAACTGTAATAGCGTTGCGTGACAGAAGACATGCTCAAGCTGTTCCGAGATCTGCGTACCGCGAGCGGCAAATGGTGCATATGAATAGCTCGCCGTTATATAGCTGGCACGAGCATGGCGTGTGGCTGTGTTGGCTAGCAGGCTGCGGAGCGAGGGGTCGGTGGTTCGAACCCCCGTTAGAAGGTCTGGAATGACGGCGTCGACAGACGGCGAAAATCAAGCCGAGAGTGTCCATATAGTTGCTATCGCAATAAAAAGTCAGTAACGGTCCATGAAAGGTAGCAACCGCTGTAGTTATGACCATATACTTGCAGCTACTAACGTAGGTAGTAAACAGGCAGCAAAGAAGTTAGTATTGGTTGCAGCTACCAATAATGTGACGTAGGTGGTAAATGGGTAGCAAAAGCAAGTAATGATCTAGTAATGGTAGTTCCGCTGCAGTTACTACCTATTTGTCTGCAGTTACTACATTTTTACCAACATTTTTTTAAAGAGTCTACACGGGCAGGGCAAGTCACTGATAACAGCTTCTTTGTATTTTTAGGTGGGTTCCAAGCTGGACTTCGTGAAAGAAATCGCTGCACGTCGAGTGGACGATCTCAAAGAAGGTTCCCTGAATTTGGGGCTCGTGACGTTTTCCACTTATGCGACAACCGAACGAGAAATGAGTCTCGTAACGAGTGACATGAAAAATGACACTCTTCGTGTTATCGAAGGGCTTCACACTATTGATACTACATGCATCGGATGTGGACTTCTAGAAGCTCTGAATGTAAGTAGCTCGTCAAAACCGGGGCTTATCTCAAGCGCGACCGCTCGATAAAAAACAAAAGGAAGGCGGTGCGGCCCGTTGCCTGCCCTGTAAACAGCGGCAGCTGCCTATGGTCCATTTCGCACATCAAGTGCAACGCTGTGGGAGCTATGCAAGAAGTTCAGTCTGCAAAATGCGCAAATCCAAGTGTCTCGTGGTCGGCTTTCGTCGTTGTAAATGTTCGCGCTAGCCTTCGAGTGACGCGTCGCGACGGGCTGCAAATGAAATACCAAAAAACGAAACCAAAAAGACGCTAAGCGATCTAGCCGCGTAATAACAGACGTATTACAGCATTTGTTTGTTTGTTTGTTTGTTTGTTTGTTTGTTTGTTCGCTTGTAAGGTGTAAAAAAAACCTTCAATTAGTACTCAGCGTAAAAACGAAAAGACAATTAATTTTACTCAGGGAGGAAAGAACATTGAAATATTTCTTAATGCGAACGCATCTACTGTAAGAAGTCTCGCTAGGCTCCGAAGCGTTGCTCCTGATGTGTGAAATGGAGTATCGTTGAACTTATTGCCGCTGCTGCGCCACAAAAGGGGCCGCACCACTGAGGTTTAACCCTTTGTGCGGCAGTGGGACACATACGTCCCACTTTTCCGTCTACAGAAAAAAATTTCTCCCGCATCACCCGTTGCAATTAGCGCAACATTAAGTCACTCATATCTTACCTAAGTCATCGTAATCTCGAAAAAAATTCTTTTACCACGCTTTCGAAGGGCGGATGTAGTGTTACAATAGCGTTGAATTTCGATGAATTTTTTATGGTCGCTTCTGAATTTTTCTCTTTTTCAGATACATAGAACCTACCAATCAAAATGCTGGATAGCATCCCTCCTTTTCTGGTTTTTGAGAGACGATCCTTAGCTTCCAGTCATCACGTGTTTTTGTAAATTTGCGAAATAACTTGACCAATAAATGCATCGGAACAATCCCCTTCAAAATTATCCCGCTAATCGCGCAGCGCAATTGCGGATATTAATGCGTGGAAATATTTTTTCTCGATATTATATACCTCTTGAAATGTAGCCACATGTTCAGGGACAACATCTGTATCGAAAATTTCAACAGAAAAAGCTAGGACAACCAAATGGACAAAAAAAAAAGTGGTCGATGCATGCGGTGAAGTAAGCTTTACAGGGACATACCACAGCGCTTTGAAGGCTC
>JALIZH010011907.1:0-19538 GCA_030522465.1 Rhipicephalus appendiculatus
GAATGAAAACTTAAGAATAAATAAAAAAAATTACTTTTTTTTCTTTTCATCAACATATTCTTGCTGGTGTTTTTTTTCTTTGATTTTCTTTGCAGTGAACTTCAGTATTTCATGAAGCTCTCCTTGGGTGGAACCTATTTATACGCGTTAGCTTAACAAAGTAATCTTGCCGGAGAGCATGAGGTTCTGCAAAAACCGACCTTACGTTTAACTGTCTGGCTGGCCAGCTTGCCTTGTGGAAATGCTTTGGTCATGTTTCGTTCGTTAATAGCATTCTTTACTGTGTCTTAATTACAAAATGGTTATCTTATACTCGCGGTCATACACTCTGCTAGTGCAGTGTTGGTGATGGTTGCGCCATTGCTGCACGTTTTGTTTGTATGCATCAGTCAGTCAGCGTTGTGTTCGTAGAGCAGCTTTGTCCAGAGCATAGACCATTCGGCCTCACGTTCATTAGGCAAATGTCGCCTAAAAGACCGGCGACAGGAAACGCCAGTCAAGGGGCATTGTTCGGCAATGCACTTCATTACAGACTTGCTTTTGCACGCGCTTCAACGAAAATGCTTTGTTCCTGCAGTTTGTCATACAGCCACTGTCTACGCAATCAAGCAAATTTCTCCATTTAGTTCTGGTCTTGCCTGTTCTATCCCAGTCGAAACAGGACGGCAAAATGTTCTATACGTTTATTGCGATAGCAATTATATGGACAGTCTCGACGGGTTTTTGCCGTCGCCGTTGCCGTCGCCGTCATGTCGCGTACGAAGTCCAAATTGATAAGAGCCCCCCTGCGCGTCGTACGTTCCACCAGCGGGTAATAGGCGGGTGAGCGGGAGCGATGAACGCGGCTGAAGCGGAGATCAAACGAGCCGGCCCAGCTCCGTCGCTCCGAAGCGCATGCGATAAGATCCCCCCAACTGCTCAACCGGCCCCGCCCGTCGTTCGCGAGCGTGAAAAGACGCGAGGGGGGGGGTCCCTCGAGCGACCTTCGATTTTACGAGCGCGGTCGTCGCAGGCGCGCGCGTTATCTCCCCTTCTCGGCGGCCGACAGCGGGCGGCCGGTATACCCTTCTACGTGCTGCGCTCTCAACGCGAAGAGAATGTAATGAGCAGAGTGTCCCTGGAGCGGCCGTATTCTCTTAAACCAGCGTTTTCTAGAGTTGCGTGAGATCGGATCCAAAAGAGTTAGCTGCCAGCCTCACTTCGTATATAACATTACAATTTGTTGCTATCGCATTCATTGCTTCACCCTTGCGGTGAAACTGTGACTTTTTTAATGCCCCCGTATTTTGAAAGAAATTTATTATTGTTGCCAGAATTGAAATTTGCTTATGCAGGCTAACATGCGACATTTGAAAGAAAATGAATGGCATGCATATACGTTAAAACGATAAGCTTTCTCGAAGATGCGTAAATGCCAAGAGCCACCGTTCGTCATTCTGTGGGCGTTATCAATGTTCTAGTTTAGGACCGTTTCTGGCATGTGGAACAGTGAGGACATGTACTTTATTTAAGCAGTTCAGGGCCTAGCATAGCGGCTGGGGAGCAACAATGGATTGTGGACACATGCCTCCCCAGGTTGCACGTTAGTGGAGCTGAAACACCCTTCCCTACATGCTTCGCTCCTTCCCATCTTTTCACCAGAAATTGATTGAAGAAAAATAGGCGCACGTCTGGCCTACAGTAATGACCCGCACCAAGAAAATTCTTGGCATGTCCCAAGATATCCTATCTACATGGCTTGTAAACGGTCGCTAGTGAATTCAAGACAGGTACATTTCTGAGTAAAGAGTTCAATTTGAGGATATTTTTCTCTAATTTCTCTATGAGTTCACGTATAGCGAGCCCTATCAGAGAGTGAAGATATACTTGTGCTCGAGTAGTCATTAAGAAAAGCTCTCTCGAAAAAATGCCCCCCACCTCCCCGAAGGGAATCGTGAGAAAATGCGAAGGCCTTTCGCGCGCGCTTCACTCCATTTATATATGGTGGTTGTGGTTCGAAGAAGGAAAAGGCGCCTAATTTCTGCAGCCCGGTCGGGAGCACGGCGCAGCGCCTTTTTTTTTTTTGCTTTCTTTGTGTTTTTGTTATCTTTTTTTTAAATTTTTTTTTTTCATATATAGCTCCGCCGAGCTCCCGCGATGCGAGCGCCCTCACGCCTCAGAGCGCGCTCCTCCTCTCCACTCACTCTCCGCTACTCCGCGCGCGCCCGCAGCTGTTGCTATGGGAGAGGGAGTGAGAGCGGAGAGAAAACACCTGCCGCGGACAACGCCAACGCCGCACAACGCCGGATGCCTGACATAGCCCGACTATGAAATGCATTCGCATTTAAAAAATTTATTGCAAGCGAATTCGGGACCTCCCGGGCACCGTCCGTCCACTCAAACGTTTCTGCCTAATAAGTCAATGGCTCCGGCAGCACGGCTGGCGGTGATCTTCTGCCTTGCCAGGTCTGTGGAGCATTACGAGGTCACCCAGTCCTCCCAGGTTTTTAGTGGCACAGGCCTGCCGGGAGGAGGAGGAGAAGGAGAAAATACGGGGCCTTTAGCCTTTGAGTTTTTTTTATTCTACCCATCTGTCTTTATGCAATGTAGTTTTAAAGCATTTAGACAAAGTAGACCCAAGGCTAACTGTGAAATCGTGTCAGTGGTAAAAACTTAATAAACTTTACTTCCCTGTTCTTTAATAAGTACGCTTAAATAAATGCTATATCAAATGAAATTGTAATGACGTGCAAACGCTAATGCAAGAACAGCTTCCATTAAGATAGTTTCAAATATGGATTGATGTATCCTCGCTAAAGCGGAATTTGGATGTAAAGCCAACTGTACTATACCATTGGCATAACTCTTCTGTTGACTGTTTTTGTACTGAAAATTACTCGTGCACATTGTAATGCCAAATCTCCTGTATATATATATATATATATATATATATATATATATATATATATATATATATATATATATATATATATATATATATATATATATAGTTCAGAAAAATATATCCAGCACTTATGAAAAATGGTTCTTGGGAAGGACTGACGTTTCGGCCGCGAGACCGGCCTTCGTCGGAGTGATGCACACATGCGACATCAACGCAATATAAGACGACCACTGACTTAGCGTAGCACTATTATTGGCTGACAAGCGATTGTTAAAAGCACGTGGGGAACAGTGCGCGTGATGGGACAGGAAAACGGGAATGTACGCATGCGCATTTGCGGGCGAAAACGGAGTGCAAAAAATAAAGCGACAGTACGTATGTGTCACCAAAACGAAAATACGTGATAGGTTCAACTGAGCACAGATTATTGATCAACACAAGCGCGTGCGCAACATCTTTAGTCATGATCCGAGAGAAAATGAAATGAAATAGGAAACTAATTTATCTGCCTAAAAATGTAGCGGTAATAATAACGGGGAAAGTCAAGAGTAACTAAGTCGGTAGAAAGGAAAGTTTGCCAGCACTTTCATTCATACCACAAGTGACGGCCTTAAATTTATAAATTAAATACGACTCTCGAAGCTCTCTTTCGTGGTGGGAACGGAAACCAGATTGAAGGATTGTAGCTGTAATATTATCAAATGAGTGGCCCGGATTGCGCACGTGTTTTGATAGCGGAAGGTTCGGAATAGTGGCAGCGTGACACTTATGGTTGTTAAATCGGTATCTGAAGGGCGTTTCGGTTTGTCCAATGTACTGTAAATTGCAGACGGAACACTCGAGCAAATAGATACAGTTGTAGGTGTCACACGTGAAATTACCTTTGATCTTATAGAAGAATTCGGAAGCAGTGCTTTTAGCAATATCTGACGTCTTCATATGCGCGCAGACCTTGCATCGCGGCTGTCGATAAGGTCGACAACCGACATTATCGGCTACGCACCTCCACAGACTGTGTTTTGGAAGAACGAATGCTTTTTTCTTCCTTTTGGAAAGACACTGCTCCTTGCCTGCCGATAGACCCAACGTGCTCTCGGCATTCAGCAAGGCAGTCACTCAATGCCTCAAGTTTTCCTAGTCCCAGTGAATTCCCTGCCTTAAGTGCAACGATACCGCAGCGATCACCACCAGCGCCGTTTTCGCCAGGAACTCGACTTTCATCGAACCAACCGACCCACCACTCAGGCCCCCCTGCTCCCTTGCACTGTACAGTGGACCTTAACCCGTCAGTGCAGCAGCTGACTTCCGCTACCGTGTCCTCAACTAGCCCGCCAACCAATCAATCAGACCCTCTGCCAGATCAGCGTCCACTAGGAACCAGACTACGACCTAGACCGCCCCAACCAGCAACGCAAAGCACCACGCGGACCAGTTCCCGAAAGACTCGGCAACGAAACAAAGCGACAAACTGACTAGGTGAGCCTTGTGCCGAAAAGGCGAATACCTCCAGTGCATTCTTAAAGCTGAGAAAAACAGTGGAAAAGCGCATCCGAAACGAACTGCATGCTTCAACCCTTAGTGCATACTTAGCGGCTCGTGTTGCACCTAGGGGGCTTAGTCTTTCTGTAAAAGCAGCCACGAGCCATATGTCCGCTAAAAATATCGGTGAATGGCGCGAAATCCTTACAAAGGCCTCTTTGGATCTTACCCGTGTTGTTCAGAACCATTACCAGCATGCTTTAAAAGACTCTCTAAACACGGAACGACAACTGTACGCGATTAGTGACCTCAGTGCGCATGAAATTGCCGAATTGAAAAGATATAAAGTAAAGAAGCTAAGCGAGATTTACGACAAAAAATGTAAAAAGTTGCTCCGTGATGGCGTGAACCGCTCGTTGTTTCCAAAACAGGTAATAACGGCGGTTCCGACAAACTCGTTTCCTGAGCTAGAGGATAGCACGCCGCCGTCCACCAACGTAGTAAACCTTTCGCATGTCAGCTTCAATAGGGACGAACTGCGCGTCTTGTCACGAGGCCTCACCTTCTGTCCTGCAACAGGCAGATATGATGATTTCCAATTGGCTAAGGATTTAGAGAATTTTTCACGTAACATGCGCCTACGAGAATATTTCCATAACCGTCCGTCAACTAGCGACACTCAGCCAGCTATGTTTAGCAACAACCGTTGGACACCTCCAGTGCAACGTGACAAATACCTAGACATGTATAATGAAGCCGTCCGACACGATGTCCTTAAAGCCTACGAAAAGCAAAAGTCGTTTAAATCTAATATTTGATTTGAGGAAAGGAAAGCTATTGCGTCACTGGCTAAACGCAGTGATATCGTGATAAAGCCAGCCGACAAAGGTGGTGCCGTTGTAATTATGAGCAAAACAGATTATATAAGCGAAGCCCATAGACAGCTTAACAATCCGATTTTTTATAAGCACCTAGACTATGATCCCACAGAAGAGTTTAAAGCAGTTGTTCAAGATACTATCAATGATCTCGTAAAATCAAATCAATTAGGCGATAAGGCAGTACGTTCTCTCGTCCCGCTCAGTCCCGTCCCTGGCAGGTTCTATTTGCTGCCCAAAATACATAAAGAAAACTGTCCTGGTCGCCCCATTGTTTCGGGCATTGGCACCGTTACGGAGCAACTTTCCCGCTACGTTGATGTAATAATCAGTAGTCTTCCATGTAAATTCTCGTCCTATCTCAAGGACACAAACCATTTTTTGTTGGACATTGATGACCTCGTTATACCAGATAATTCCCTGCTCGTGACTTTAGATGTGGTTTCACTCGATACCAATATACCCCATAGCGATGGCATCCAGGCAGTAGTTCATGCGTACGAAGGATCGTCTGATGAAAAACCCATTGGAAGTGATACACTAGCTACCTTATTGAAATTAATCTTACAGCTTAATAATTTTGAATTTAACGGCTCTAATTACCTTCAAGTAAGTGGAACATCAATGGGCACTCGCATTGGACCTAATTACGCTAGTCTTTTCATGTCGGTTCTGGAAAATGAATTCATTACAAATCGCGCGTTAAAGCCGCTTTATTATAAGCGATTTATAGATGACATTTTTCTCATCTGGCCCCATGGTGAAAATGAACTTTTATCCTTCATAGCTGATTTCAACACCGTTCACCAATCTATTTCGTTTTCGCATGAAAACTCTCGTTCTACCATTACTTTTCTGGACGTCACAGTTTCCATATCTGACAACAAACTAACCACGAAGCTTTACAGGAAACCTACAGACAGGCACCGTTATCTTCACTTTAAAAGTTCGCATGTAAAACATTGGAAAACGAGTATACCGTATAGTCAGGCGCTCCGCTTTAAGAGAATTTGCTCGGAGCAGTCAGACTTTCGTGAAAACTGTGAACAACTCCGCGAAGCTTTAATCCAACAGAAATACCCACCCCGCATTGTTGAGGATGCCGTTAAAAGAGCCGACGCACTTAATCGCAAGGATTTGTTGCGCGCTAAGAAGCAACCTTCAGTTCAGGCACAAAGTAACCTGGTCCTAACACACTCAGCATCGGTGCCAAACGTTTTTTTCAATTCTTAAAAAAAACATTTCAACATGCTAGCGCAGAGTGCTAATCTTAAATTAATCTTTCCAGTGCCATCTCGGGTAGTCTTCAGACGGTCTCGTAATCTGCATGACATCCTAACTTCATCTAAGACAAACGTTCCCGATAATGTCGGTTGTCGACCTTATCGACAGCCGCGATGCAAGGTCTGCGCGCATATGAAGACGTCAGATATTGCTAAAAGCACTGCTTCCGAATTCTTCTATAAGATCAAAGGTAATTTCACGTGTGACACCTACAACTGTATCTATTTGCTCGAGTGTTCCGTCTGCAATTTACAGTACATTGGACAAACCGAAACGCCCTTCAGATACCGATTTAACAACCATAAGTGTCACGCTGCCACTATTCCGAACCTTCCGCTATCAAAACACGTGCGCAATCCGGGCCACTCATTTGATAATATTACAGCTACAATCCTTCAATCTGGTTTCCGTTCCCACCACGAAAGAGAGCTTCGAGAATCGTATTTAATTTATAAATTTAAGGCCGTCACTTGTGGTATGAATGAAAGTGCTGGCAAACTTTCCTTTCTACCGACTTAGTTACTCTTGACTTTCCCCGTTATTATTACCGCTACATTTTTAGGCAGATAAATTAGTTTCCTATTTCATTTTCTCTCGGATCATGACTATAGATGTTGCGTACGCGCTTGTGTTGATCAATAATCTGTGCTCAGTTGAACCTATCACGTATTTTCGTTTTGGTGACACATACGTACTGTCGCTTTATTTTTGCACTCCGTTTTCGCCCGCAAATGCGCATGCGTACATTCCCGTTTTCCTGTCCCATCACGCGCACTGTTCCCCACGTGCTTTTAACAATCGCTTGTCAGCCAATAATAGTGCTACGCTAAGTCAGTGGTCGTCTTATATTGCGTTGATGTCGCATGTGTGCATCACTCCCGACGAAGGCCGGTCCCGCGGCCGAAACGTCAGTCCTTCCCAAGAACCATTTTTTCCTACGTGCTGGATATATTTTTTGAACTGTTACTTCCGGGTCCTATGTTAGCCCTTCATTATATATATATATCTATATATATATATATATATATATATATATATATATATATATATATATATATATATATATATATATATATATATACGTAGATTATGAAGAGTCTGGCTTCGGTTGCCGTAGAACAAAATAGGAAAAATATATATACGCCTCTAAAAAACTGTTTATTGGTGACGTTTCGATCGGAGACCGATCTTCATCAAGACAAAATTTACCAGGCGCCGATGCGCTTTTATATCATCGCCGTGCCGAGAGAAAGAAAGGGGATAAAAAAAAAAAAAAAGAGAGAGAGAAGCGTACATACTGATAAGTGGTCACACGACCACGTGCGCGTACTGCTACATACGCATAGCACCTGTACTTTGAAAAAAAAAATAATAATAAATAAATAAATAAATAAAAATATAAAAAAAATAAATAAAAAATAAACGAGCGGTCAAAAAAGAGAGAGAGTGGTCACACGACCAGGTGCGCGCATTTCTCCATACTTAGACATAAAAACGTGTTTTCTAAAAAAAATAATAAATAATAAAAAAAAAAGAAAAAAATATAAAAGAGAAGAAACAAAAAAACGAAAAAACCAAGTGGACATGTTAAGTACATTCCTGTGGTACCCCCGGCACATACCAAGATATACGAAGAAAACATGTTTCAAGAAAAAAGTGAACAAACCCAAAAATATGTAGACATACATCGATGGTCCAGGTGAGCACGTTAAGCACATTCCAGTGGTCCATTGTGAAGGTTCACTACGAGGCTCATCTCTTCCCGGAGCTTAAACACAACAACACAGTACATTCCTTTCGTCCATTGTCACGTCCCACCTATTCTCCGCCGCCCCTCCTTAGCTGCTCCTGAAGCCCAGTGAGGGGGTCTACGTTCCTACGATCTCCGGTCTGTGGCTCAAGAATAATTGAGAAGAAAATGGAGAGTGTTTTTCAAATTTTTGACGTGGAGTTCGAATATGTCACTTACTCGGTTGTCTGAGGAGTGATTTCATTGTAGGGGGGGAATTATTCGAAAGTTGCCCACCCTTCTCGGAATGCGCGTGCAGATCTTGCATGCCCGACAACGTGTTCCGAGTGATTTGCGAAAAAAAAAATTACTAATAAAAAAAGGAAAGAAGTTTGGTTAGGATCATTATTATCCTGAATCTTCCAGAGCGCGGATTGAAGACAGTGTACCAGGAGTGATATTTAGACCAGCCTTCAATGTATCAAATTTATAAATCATGTATGATTCGCGCTGTTCACGCTCCCTTGTACTGGAGAAACCGCTTTGTAAGAGTGTGACCTTGATGGAATCAAACGGGTGGTTTTCGGAGTTTATATGCCGAGACAGAGGCAGATCCGGAAGCGAATGAACATGTGAACGATGGTTATTGAAGCGGGTGCGGAAGGTCCGTGTCAGTCTGACCTATGTATTGAATACTGCATATTCCGCACTCGAGAAGGTATACTACATTAGAGCTGTCGCAGTTGAGGTTTGAGTGAATGGAGTATTTGAAATTGGAATGTGTGCTTTGAGCAATGTTGGTTACCTGTATGTGTTTGCACACCTTGCAGCGGGCCTTGCCGCATGGCTGACATCCAGTTACAGGTGTCTTATCGGTTTTTGAACGAACAAGATAATCTTTAATGTTTTTGGGGCGTCTATATACAACTCGCGGAGGGGAAGGGAAAATTTTTGATAGCCGTTCACTCTGTTGTAAGATGTTAAAGTGTTTCTTTAGAATTTTGTTTACGTTGGGGGGGTTGCTCCCAAATGTTAGAACCAAGTTTTTCCGTCCCTCTTGTTTTAATTCTTTCTGCTGGTAAAGTAGCTGCTGGCGATCTAGGTTTGCCGCTTTATGTATGGCGTCGTCGACTATAGAAGGAGGATAATGTTGCTTTGCAAGGACGTTGCGCAAGTTCTCTGCGTTGGCCTCAAAGTCTTCGGGGCGGGAGCAAATTCTTTTGAATCGGTGGGCCTGCGAGTACGGGATGGACGTCTTGCAGTGACGAGGGTGACAGCTATCGAAATGAAGGTATTGCTGCCTGTCTGTAGGCTTTTTGTAAACGTTAGTAGTTAATGACCCGTCTTTTACCTTTACGTGGACGTCTAGGAAATTTATCTCAGTTGTTGAGTATGCATGGGTGAATGTTATGTCTGGATGAACTTTGTTGAAAGATTCTATAAAATTAATTAAGCTCTCTTGTGTATCCGTCCAAATAATAAAAATATCATCTAAGAAGCGTCTGTAAAGAAGTGGCTTAATTTTCTGGGTTGATAGAAACTTAGTTTCAAGATCATTCATAAAGATGTTTGCGTAGTTAGGTGCCATACGAGTCCCCATAGCAGTGCCATTAATTTGTAAATAGTATTGGTTATGAAACTCGAAGCTGTTGAGTTGAAGTACCAGCTTAGCAAGGGTTTCAATGACTGTTGGGTTTGGTGAGTCATCACATTTATGCGCACTGTAAGACTCTACTAATGTTTTGATGCCGTCACTATGCGGAATATTGGTGTACAGGGAAGTTACATCAAGAGTTACAAGGAAGGCACCATCAGGGATTTTTACATCTTTGATCGTCCTAATGAAGTGGCTGGTATCACGTAGGTAGGAGGGGTGTGTAGGCGGTATGTTCTTAATTAAGGAGTCTATATAACTCGATATTGGTTCGGTGAGGGTACCTCTTCCTGAAATTATTGGTCGGCCGGGGTTTCCTTCTTTGTGTATTTTCGGAAGCATATAAAATCCGTCCTGGTGTGGCACGTGCTACAGTAAGCGCCCTAGAAAGTTTGGGATCTAACTCTCCGAGCTCTACCAGATCATGGAGTGCGGTGGTTATTATTGTTTGATGTTCTAGTGTTGGATCTTTATCAAGTGGTTTGTAGAAAGAGGTGTTAGTTAATTGGCGGGTGCCCTCTTGGATATAGTCGGATTTATTTAATATTACAATCCCTCCCCCTTTATCCGCTGGTTTTATGACGATATCTGTTCGATCACTGAGTGTCTTAAGTGCTTCATACTCCTTTCTTGAGAGGTTTTTGGCTACTGCAGGTCTGTGTGTGTTATATTCCCGCAGTATGTCTTTTTGGACGGCTTCGATGTAGGTATCTAGATGCCTCTCCCGCTGAGAGCTTGGTGTCCACTGTTGCCTTGAACTAGAAGGTATTATTGGTAGTGGTTTCCCTCTGGGGTTTGTCGAAAAAGTATTCCTCTAGGCGAAGATTCCGTGCGAAGTTATCGAGGTCTTGTAATAAGGAGAACTGATTGTATCGGCCAGTAGTGGGGCAAAATGTGAGTCCGCGGGAGATTACTGCTCTTTCATGACTACTAAGTTGAAGGTTGGAGAGGTTAATTATGTTTTCTTCTATGTTGTTTTGTGTGTTAGTAGTGCCTCTCGGCTGGTCGTTAAAGGTTTTATGCGTGCTACCAAGTTGTGGCACAACCACTGGTTGAGGGCCTTCTGGATTGCCGATGTAGAGCTCGCAGGAGTACGGAAGTTTATCCCTTGCCATTTTTTTCTCCTTAATTTTTAGGATTTCCTCTGTCCTCTTTTTCTCAAAACGTTCTAGTTCAGCAAATTCTATAGTGGATAGGGAAGTATTAGATCTAGCTTGACGTTCCGCCGCCCTTAGAGACGCGAGCACCCTTTCACAGCGCGCCACAACGAGTTCGGTTAGTTTTAGTGAAGCAGATTTCAGAATTAGATTGCATTGTTGGGTTTCCTCTTCGTCTAAAATCATGCATTGACGACTTAAATGATAGTCGAATGCCCTGAGGGGCGATACCATATCGTAAATAAATTTTGAGGCTTCGCACATGCAAGTCATGGCGTAGACGTTTATCAACAATTTTTCTTAACCTAAGGAAATGGGGTGTCTGGGGTATAGCGCGCGCCTCGTCTGTGGGGGAGGTGGTCAATGGGTTAGAGCGATCGGATTGTCACAGCCTAGTAGAGCCACAGTATTTCCGGAGATCGTACCTTTTTGAGGAGGGGGCAGATGCTTGTTCCCTGTGTGCTGGAGGGGAGTCCGATGGCTCGCAGTCCTTTGTGGTCGGTGGCGGGCCTGCTGAAGTGGACGTGCCGTGTTCGGGTTGAGTTGACCGTCGTCCAGTGGAGGGTGGCAGAGACCTTGATCTTGAATGCCTTGGTTCTCTGTCTCGGGGCCGTTGAGATGGTTTCCTTTCCCCGGCCGTTGGTGCGGCCGTCTCTGCATTCCGAGTTGTTGGTGCTGAAGCGGTCGAATTCGACGACGAGGTCGCCGTGGTCTCGGTGCGTACAGGCTGGGGTCTTTTTGCCTGTTTCTTCGATGGATGCACAGGTTTTGTGATGGCCTGTGCGGTCCTTTGTGCGGGTGCTTGGTTGCCCTTTGCCCGAGTACTCGACTTGAGCGCCTGTGCGTAAGATGGACTCGCCGGCGACGGCTGGTTCCCTTCAACGGTGGGCACGTGGTCCCTCCAGACCCCCATGTGGTCCCTCCGACTATGAAGGATCAGATTGTAGAGGTTCCACGCAAGTAGAGATACACCCGCGAAATTCGGGTGTAAACCGTCCGCGGCCAGCACCATTTGTGGCGGGAAGTGGTGTATGGCGTGATCGATGAAGAACACGTTCTGGCGGCTTTTGCACACGTTAACGAGCCGGCAATTAAAACGATGTGCCTGCCTGTTAAAGTCGTTAACTTGCCTCCAATTGGGATGCCGGAGGCGCGTGTTTACGCCTCGAGGCAGCACCAAGGTGGCAAATATGGTGCCAATGTCTGGCCTTTCGCTCTTAATAGAGTCCAGGAGCGCGGCATACCTTCCGATGGCTATGTGGGCATTCACCCTGGCCAGGTCATTTGTCCCGACGTGAAGTATCAAAAATGGAGTACCTCGTGGTACAAAGTCCAATAGTCCGGGAATGTCATCGATTTGGGCACCAGGCTGCGAGATGAATGCAGGAGATTCGGGGCTGCAAGGGTTGAAGTGGTTGTGCACATGCCTCGTCTGCGAATCCCCCAACACGGCACAAGTCGGAGACTGTTGAGGGAACTTCCAGATTACTTGTTTTCGAGAAGCGTGGACGGCAGCCATTGTACATTAATACGTAGATTATGAAGAGTCTGGCTTCGGTTGCCGTAGAACAAAATAGGAAAAATATATATACGCCTCTAAAAAACTGTTTATTGGTGACGTTTCGATCGGAGACCGATCTTCATCAAGACAAAATTTACCAGGCGCCGATGCGCTTTTATATCATCGCCGTGCCGAGAGAAAGAAAGGGGATAAAAAAAAAAAAAAGAGAGAGAGAAGAAGCGTACATACTGATAAGTGGTCACACGACCACGTGCGCGTACTGCTACATACGCATAGCACCTGTACTTTGAAAAAAAAAATAATAATAATAAATAAATGAATAAAAAAAAATATAAAAAAAAAATAAATAAAAAATAAACGAGTGGTCAAAAAAGAGAGAGAGTGGTCACACGACCAGGTGCGCGCATTTCTCCATACTTAGACATAAAAACGTGTTTTCTAAAAAAATAATAAATAATAAAAAAAATATTTTTTCTTTTTTTTTATTATTTATTATTTATTATTTTAGAAGCGTACATACTTATCAGTATGTACGCTTCTCTCTCTCTTTTTTTTTTTTTTTTTTTATCCCCTTTCTTTCTCTCGGCACGGCGATGATATAAAAGCGCATCGGCGCCTGGTAAATTTTGTCTTGATGAAGATCGGTCTCCGATCGAAACGTCACCAATAAACAGTTTTTTAGAGGCGTATATATATTTTTCCTATATATATATATATATATATATATACATACGCCGCCATACGCATTTCTGAAACAAAAAAAGAAAGATGTGTGAGTTTGCATGAGTGTAGGGTGCAGACAGATAGAGTCGTCTTAAAAGCCAGCGTCTAATTGATGCACGTCAATAACGCGTCACATTAAGAACTGTGGTGGGGCCCATTTTTTTCATTCATGGTTACGAACTACCCTGACAATTTTGTGCGGCTCAACCACGTGCGGATACGTGAAACCACTAATTATGGCCAATTTCCTGGTGGGGGAAAGCAGGCAGGGCTGCAAAGAATTCCCGAAATAACTAAACGCACAGAGACAGGCACCCTTTAATGAAAAAAATAATCAAAGAAACAAAAGAAAGCGTTATGGAAGACTTATATAAGGCTGTTTTTTTTATTGAACACGTCCCGTCTTATGCAGGTCAATTGCTGCTCTTTTAGAGTAACTGTGAAAATGACTGGTGCTTTAATGGGCCCCTCATCAGCCTTTGAAAATTAAAAAAAAAAAAATACGAGCGCATTATTCTCTCCTGGCGTTCCACGTCTTTCTGGCGCAGTTCATGACGCAATAACAGTGATTCCCGTGACGTCTATGGAGTGCATACTCTCGATTGGTCCATATATTCGCAGAATACCAGATTTGAATTGTCTCCTGTACTCTCTTTGCCATGCAGCCACCCACCCGTTCTTCCTTGTCTCGCATGACTATCACGCACAATCGCCTGATTTCACTTCATTTTGTGTGTTTCCGACTGCGCAAGCGGAGATAACGGCGTACAGCCGACAAGCGCGAAATCTTTATAGGTTCAACGCTTAGTGCTGACATTCTATATACGTGCTTTTAAGAAATAAGTGACGAGGAGGAGATATCGCCTGAAAGGAAGGGTAGCGAAGGCGAGGAGGAAACCACTTCCTCGTCTTTGAACGCGGGGTGGTGAGGAGCACGTTAAGACAAGGCCGTTTGCAGAGCCGCGTATGCGAGTCTCAACTGAAAAAATGCGCATGAATACAGCCACAACGCAAAACAAAACTTCATTAGCTTTTTCTCAGTGTGCTTAGCGCTAAAAGCTGTTGGAACGTTTGGACAAGAGAAGGGGTGCGCACAAGAGCTACGTTCATGAAGGTCAAAATGTCAGTCTTTGCTAAGCTCATTAGTTTGATTATCTCTCGTTCGGGCTCACTCATCATCATCCAGACTTCTCTAGCAAGGGAAAGAGCAAAAAATGCTCGATGGTGTCACTAACTTTAGACGCTGAATTTGTGCTATATGTTTACGCCATGTCAATAAACCGATAAAGCGCGTATTGTTTTGCTGTTATCTTGTTTGCTGTTAACTTTTCCTTTTATTATCCCATCGTTAGCGATATATAATGAGCTGCAAGTAAAAAGCAGTGTATTTTATTTTTTTTATTTATATATGAAAAATATGGGAAGGTAGGCTACGTAAGAGCCGGCTATCCCAACATCATGGCAGCAATATAGAAGGTACATACAAAGATAAGAAAATAAAAACAATAAAAGAAGAAAAATAATTAGAAGCACTATGTACATATGTACAATATAGGGTGTGTAACGCATGACAGTCCATGGGAATAGTTCAGTTCATATAGCATGTTAAGATCGTGGATAGAGTCCGTACAGATAATTTTATGCACTTGACTATGAGTTATGCACTTGCATCTTGACTATGATATGCTATAGATAGTTCACTAAATTTGTGTCCATTAAAAAATCACGAAGAGCGCTCACTGCGCGCCTTTGTTTGTCAGGATGTGGCCACGGTCCAAGCACTTTGCCAATTGTAAGTGGTCGTCTGTCGAGGCGGTTCAATCGATCACTCAGTTGAGCGCGTTGTTCATCATATTGCGGACATTCTAAAATAATATGCTCCACTGACGCATCGGGATGTTCGCAATGGTCGCAGTGCGGGGACATTCTTCTTTTGATGCGGCATAAGAAGTGAGGTGTGTATGCAACACCTAATCGTAGTACACTGTGTGGCTAGAAAGTGAAACAAAAAACTTATTTAGGCACATGGATGACTTAGCAATAATTTAATCTACAAATAGCGTGGGGATTTAGCCCTGCAACACTTTTCCAAGTAGCCATGGCATGGCTTCACTAAAGGAGCTTATTGCCTAACGAATCGACCGTCGCAATATTTTTTTAAAATCCGTGCAGTCGAGTGGAGTCAGAGATTCGTCGCACGCTGTAATTGCTTTCTCTCTTCTCTCAACCCGACGAAAACGCTGGAAGCTAAGCAGGGACGGATGGCATAGGAAAAGAAGGTACGTCACGCGCACCTCGTGACCTTGAGCCCGTTTTCTTTTTTTTTTCGAACGCGCCCCTTTTCAGTGCGATCGCGCGCGCGCGCGGACACGTGGTGGCTGCAGTAACTCCTGAGCGCGCAATGCTCACAACCGCCAATGGCGTGGAACTTGAGCATGACGCAGTGATTTTTGAGTATATAGGATCATTTGCCGAGAGAAGAGAAGGCGACTTTTACCTGACTGATGATTTATTGTAAATTACATGCCACGTGCTGTGCTATAATATTTGGCTCGCGTGTTCTCAGAAGCCTCGACTACCAATCGGCAGCGTTTTCTGAACGTGCTCAAAAAGTGTGGCCGGGCCCCTTTAAGGGAACAAACAAAATGCATAGGGTGAGGCGTCAAAAACAATAATTGATCTAAGAGGCTCCACAGCGATTGAATATGTCAAATTACGTAGAATGTCCTCCATGCTGTGCGTAGAATGTCCATGCGTAGAATGTCCTCCTTGCTGCGATGACGAATATAAGTCACCCTGTCAAAACGTTAGCTCCAGCAACATTGTTTGTTGTTGTTGTTCGACGACATCCCATCGCTTCAAGTCTCCATGTTCCACGGAATTCATGCCAACCTTAATTATACCGTTCTCTGATCTAGAATGGCAATACGACGATGTAACGTTTCTAATCACATTTTGCAGGCTATACGACAAGCTGTTGGCGCATTACAGCGCAGAAGTTCTTCGTTGGAAGACAAGCAGTGGTAAGCAAAAGGTCATTCATTAACCCGGCGTTGTGTAGTTTAAGGTATTATATGAATAAGCAAACAATCAAGCATACCAGTGCTACCTTTATACTGACTTGGCACTACGATCACTTGGCAGATAACAGCAGATCTGTATCTTCTTTTCTTTGTGAAATGGGCGATCACGTCTTCTGCCGCCTTTGGATTGAATAAAACTCAAACAAAATGAAGCTCCTAATATGGATTGTTGAAACTATTTTCTAAACTTGAGGTGTCAGTGCCCAGACCTTCCTTTTTCTAAAAATTAAAACCAAGTTGCATAGTAGTTGTGTACTTGCGTCATAGCCATAAAGTTCTTACTTCCTAGGGGAAAAAATTATTTTCAGTGGCTTGGACGACAAGTTTACAACCAATATGTTGTTAAAATCCTACAGCCAGAATTTTACAGCGTAGTATACAGATAAGGCGCTTGTAGCTGCTCAGCGCTCTAAAAGAATCCAGTATTTCATTTGCATATTTACCATAGGGAAATATACAAATGAAATACTGGAAGCCGAGGTGTGTATATGCCTTCTACTGTGTTGAGGCTAACCTACTGCTAAATTAACCGTGAGCACAGACACGTTTTAATTCAGATTCTACCAGCCGCTGCCCAGTGAATAAGCTCAAGCGCATTTTATTTGTACTCTCTTCGAGCTGCTGTTATGTTGTTAATTTGGCACTTCGCAAGGCTTAGCAGTGAACATCTCTAACGGAAGTGTAGGGGAAACGCTTACAAAGAGAGAAAAAAAAAAGCTGGGTTAGTTAGGTTGTTTGTTTCTTGTTTTTCCTTTTTTTACGTACGTCACAAGACCCCATATGTAAGTGAGTAAGGGGTCGATTCGTAGAAGTTATGGAGGTAAAGGGTAGTCTCACTGCATAAAAAGCACTCAAAAATTTAGAAACAATAAATAACACAATGCAGTGATATCGCGAACCAAAATACAGCATATGAGCTGCGAAATGCATGCCGCTAACATGCAACCAGTAAGACAGAAACATTGCGTAAAAAAAATGTACAAACGACAATTGAAGTCGAAGAAACAATGTGTACAACCATATTTTTCGCAAGCAGAAATTTTCCCGAGAAACAACCCTTCCCTCCCCCTAGAAAGAAATTCACATACGCAAGTTATTGAAAAGGGCTGGTGTAAAGAATGCGAGTAAAAGAATGGGGCCGGCAAGTGCAAGCGCACGCCTTGTTAGGTAATCAAAGATGAAAGAATGCGTGGAATCTCGCCATTCTCAAACTTCAAGGGCGAATCCACCAGGATGCGGCTCTGCCAATATTGTATGAATAATCTAGTTCTAGTTTCTAGTCTTTTATCTTCGCAGCCTCATCGGCACCTCCCTACTTAAAGCAGGAGTCCGGGCAGAGGACCCATGATTTGTCATTTTTTAATGATTTGGTTGCGTGACTCCAATTCTTATATCGCGTCTAAATAAATTTATGGAATTCCATTCGGTGGTATGGCGTGACGCACGCTCCTTCGCTTGTTTACGACGCGAGGAAATTATGCTCTCTCTACATCATTTAATGATTACCGTATTACTTAGAGAGCATTTTCAGTGCTGTGAAATGCATTTCGGGATTTTTTAAAGGTTCCTATTTCTGACGTCTGCTCAT
Organism: Rhipicephalus appendiculatus; assembly: GCA_030522465.1. NCBI lineage: Eukaryota > Metazoa > Arthropoda > Arachnida > Ixodida > Ixodidae > Rhipicephalus > Rhipicephalus appendiculatus. Next base: position 17,982 of record JALIZH010011907.1, read on the forward strand.
TCAAATTTCTTTGTTGCTACCTGCTCATTACAGGACGAAAACAGAAAAATGTCATCGTTGCTTTCAGATTATTCTTATTTTCTCATACTACCGTGTTCAATCAGTGTGTAATCCAGCAAACAGTTACAGAACAGAGCATCTATTGAAGCTTTTTAAACCCTTATTTGACAAAGAGGTAAGTAACGGCATGTTTTGTGTCGTTTGTGGCACATGCAAAAGCTGCCTTAGACGTTCTTATGGAGGAATAAACATTTTGTGTTCGAAACACGTGGACGTCTCAAGATTGTTCCGTGCACTGCTGCATGTGCTCCACAAGTTGATTTTGATATTCCTTGACCCACCTCAAAATCATTTCTGTTAGTCAGCTTATGAGCTGCTTTTACACTAATACATGTATAACAAGTTGACGAACTACCTCAACAGCATATAGACGCGCTTTCACAAACTGATTGATACTTGAAAGCAAAAGCTTTCGTCTGTGCTCCTCTTAGCGTTATCAGAAGGGGCTGCCAACTTTTGTGGCGCCGCATGGGAAAGAAAGCATGGAGAGCACATGGGCACATAGCATGGGCAATTTACGTTAACACACGTTCAGTACACAAGGGATATCCACGAAGCAGACTTGCAGAGTTACCATTATGAAGTACCTAATTGAAAGACACCTTGTGATATCATGATAATGGCTTTCGCTTTGTTTTTGATTCCAGAAAAGCGAGTCATGCATACCAAGGACAGCGGGCTGAAAACCAACAGTAAACAAGTCTTCGGAATTACTTCCTATGCTTAACATTGACTCATGTAACTAAGCACTACATTAAGTGTTATTATGAGAGAGTAGTTACTTATCCAGAACACAGGGAACATTGCAGGCTTCTTTGGATCGATGCTAATACAAATCAACCTCGCTGCCACATATTTGTGTTCTTTCGGCACGCGTGGACAGTTCATCACCACATTTTGCAACGACTGCTTGTAGCACAGCGCTTCCTACAGTTAATAATGAAATGTACAGGTTAAAACACGCGCATAAATACAATTAATTAGTGACATGAAGGATTTCGTTTGCGAAAATAAAGGCTGCAAGCAGACACAAGAGCTTAGTAGTGTGTATCCGATTACTGCTCATCTGCACTCATCATTGGGGCTCCTCGAGAAGAATGACTCGTTCTTTATGTGTATCTTTCTCTTTTATTCAGTATTTTTGTTGCTATGACCCTTGTTTTATCCGTAATTAGCGCTGTCTGCGTGGTTCATTTAATGGACGTCTTTTCATAGCTCTAATTTATCTAGCGTGCCATCTTGTCTCGAAAAATTGCTTCTGTGATCTCTCTACTTCCCTGGTATATATGTACAGTGAAAAAAAAAGAATATTCAAGGTAGATCCTATTCCGCGCAACATTCATCCGGTGCACCACGCAGGCCGTCGTGAGGCTCGAGCTCGGGCTATTCTTCGAAGTATAGGTAGTGATGCTAAAGCGGCGCTTTTTGTGGACGCTGCGGAGTACAGCACGCGGCGGGCCTTTGGGGTGTCGGTTGTCGATGGAAGAGGGCAGCTGG
>JALIZH010011908.1:0-2500 GCA_030522465.1 Rhipicephalus appendiculatus
GGACACCCTCGGATTCTTATTTTAGGGGCGAAGCTCTTTATGCCGTGGGTCGTGCGTCCCCTGTAGTTTGTAGTACGTAGTAGCCACCTGCGTAACCAGCAGTATCTCCCTGTGTGATGACGATGACGCTGCCATCACGGCACACCACATGGAATGTACCCACTATGCGTCATAACGATGACGCTGAGGACGATGACGATCGCGATGCCATACAACACATGGCATCGCGATATGGTCTCGCATGCATATCGTTTGACCACATGCAACCAACCACCATCACGTCTTTGATGATGTACTGGGCGAATTTCACGGAAGATTCGCGGTTTACCGATGAACCTCCGGAGCTTCGCCCACTCATCATCATTCACTCCGTGGATATGTTTGTTTTATTTCTTTTTTGGAGCCGATGCTGCTCCACGTATCTCATTTCGTCTTCGAAGTCTCTGGATATAAATCTGCGCGCTGTCATGAAGATATTATGGTAACAGAAGACTAAGGGGCGCTTAAGTTTCGCCTTCAAGAGTAGAGTGTGATAGCGTAATCGGGCCCCGTGCGCATCGCCTTCCCAATTGCTAGCCGGGCTTCGGTTCCCAAAGGATATGAACGCCTGTGCGCGCAACATTGGCCGTTTCAAAGTATGCTAGAATACTTACTGCAAATATATACGGTATCAAGATTTGCGTCGATTATATTCTCATCTTTCGGCGAAAGAAGAGTGTCCCTTAACGACGTGACATGTATGATCGCGAAAGGCAAGCTCTCCGGCAGAAAGTATACACGAAAAATAGCCATATCCGGGACATGATTTCTCTGTTCAAAGCGCACACCGACAAAGACGAAAGGAAAGACAACAGGACAAGCGCTTAGAGAAATCATGCAATTCAACCAACTAGCCGAGTTATCGATCCTCTTGCACTATATCCGGGACAAGCTTATTGCTTTGGCAGTCACGTCCAATGGTTTTGTCCCATTGTGGTGCCGTCTCTCAGACACATGCATCGCGTACTGACTGTGGGTTCGCGTACTGAAGTGTGTAGTGGCTGTGGGTCCTGATGTCGAGATAAATCAGCCACACTCAGTAGAAAAGTTCCTACAGCCGGAAGACGTATTGCCCGGCGGGTTGACTCTCGATTAAGCACCACATGTGAGATCAAACTGGCATATGTGCGAATAACAGATACAGAGTATATATAGAGGATATGTAAGAGCATATATGGTTCACTCAGAGGCGCACGCATTCAGTAGACCCATAGAGAACCCCCCACCAACCTCTCCCTCCCTCTGTCTTTTCAAAGTAGGTCACCATGTGATAATTTCTAGGTCACCATGGGGTAACCAAAGAAGGTCACCATCTGACTTTTATTGTTCCGACAGGTTGAGTCAGCGATGCGGTTTACGAGGGAGTTTCTTTGCGCGAAACAGCCACATCTGTGGCGTCTACCTGAACATGAACCGACTAGCCCAGCAACGTGTACTTCTAGATTACATTTCTTCTACAGTGGGCCCGTATCTCAACATTGACAACCCAGATTTGAGTGTAAACTCCCTCGTAAACCGCATCGCTGACTCAACCTGTCGTGCAAGGCTCATCTCATTCTGTCTGCGGAAAGGCCATATTCCTGAAGATGTGAGTGCCCTGTTCGGGGATGTCACACCTTCATTTGGTCATGTCAAGCGTGTGTGCAAAATTCTAAAGTCTGAACTGTGGCGGCAAGTGCGCTTATTTCTTGACCTGCTTCGATCGTTAGTTTGCGCTCCCCTTGACCCCCCTCCCACGTTAATTCTTTGCGCGAAACAGCCACATCTGTGGCGTCTACCTGAACATGAACCGACTAGCCCAGCAACGTGTACTTCTAGAAGGTATATGGAACGTTATAATTGTACTGTTTTAACTGTATTTTAGTAACTGTGATACGGATGTGAAGAAAGCAAAGTGGGCGAAAAGACAAGTTACCGCCGGCAGGTACCGAATCTGCAACCTTCGAACGGAGCTTCCGTTGTATGGTGGTAAGGTTTGAATAAAGGAAGGTAAGAAGTTCGGTCCCTGCCGGCGGGAAGTTGCCTTTTCGTCCACTTTCCTTTCTTCACATGTGTATCACCATTACTACAATGCACTTAAAACAGTACAATTAACGTACTCTATAACTTCCATGGCTTCAATATATGCAGGTTTTCTTGGCTGTCTTAGTGTCACAGGGCAATGACGCAGGAAAATATCCATGAAAAATATAAAGTAACGCCAACTGCGTCCCTTCGCCTCTCCCTCCTCTTCAAGCAGCTGCAGCAGCGCCGCTAGAGGGTCCACCTGGACATTGCGGATTTTTCCCCGCTGTGGTAAAAACAGCTTCATTCTCCTGTTGTATCTCCTTTTGCTACCACTGGCATAGAAGGTTGGCATACCAAGGCAAGCAGGAGCACAGAACAAACAGTTTCAAGTTCGGTCGACCATACATTGTGCACCGGTTAAAAGTAAACAACCCAGAAGCAGACAACCAAGATG
>JALIZH010011908.1:7500-47500 GCA_030522465.1 Rhipicephalus appendiculatus
AGCTCACAGATGGCTTTGCAGCAGAAGGCACCGCATTCACGAATGGAGAAAGCCTCGACAATCTCTCGCGCGGTCCTATCTTCCAGCCTTGACAACCATCTGGTTTAATTTAGTAAAGGATGGCAGAACCTTTACAATGTACGCAGAGATTAGATGATGGCTGCGCCTTCAATGGGGTTCTTTGGTTTATTTATCTTTTATTAAACAACGTCATGTTTTTCAGATATAACACTTCCCAAATTACAGGGGGGAATACAATAGATTAGTGCCTTTCTGCGCCTCCCGTGGTTTTGTAGCGCCTCCGTGATCGGCCTACTTTTGTGCAATCGACAATGTCATGCATTGACGTCATCTCGTGAGGCCACATGCATGATGTGATCTCATCATGACGTTACTGTGACGTGACACATTTCGACAACCCGTTACGTCATGATGACGCCACAGGACGAAGTCATCGGATGATGATGATTTTTTTAATCATTCACGTTGACGGTCAATGGACCTTTCCAGAAATCGCAGCGCCGCGCCTTCCCCTGGCGGATCGGCGCTGGGGCATTATGGGAGAGCGGAGCGCCGGGCGAGCAGAGCAGACGCTTTCCCGCGTTCGCCTGCTTTCGTCACGCGCAGTGAATGGTTTTGAATGGTGTAAGGTGCTGTTCTTGTGAAGAAATGGCTGCTTCTCAACACTCCGACTTTCATGCACGCAAACTAGACTGTGTCGTTCGTCCCAAATAGCCAGAATCATCAATGAACATGCTGAAGAAGAAGGAAAGCGGCGGACAAATTTGTCCTGTTCTTGGATGTGGTAACACGCGAAAGACACCGGACGTTTCGTTTCCTTGCTCGGTGCTACTTCAAGACTTGAATTTTTGTGATGTTGCAGCTAAGTTTGACCTTTGTTAAGATGCTTGTGTTCTCATTCACTGTGATTACAGGGCATGCCGTGTAACTACGCGAATTTATAAAGGCGAAAGCCTTAGATGCCCTGTTAAAAACTCACAGCGTCTCTTATGCATTCGCCGAAGAAGACTCGAAGGCGAAAGCCACCTTATTTTTCTTCTTAGTCAATGTAATAATCCTACTCCGCCAGTCCATGAGTGTCAGCAGGATTTTGTCTTGTGTGCCAACCCGTCTTGCACCGCGGCTGGGGTAGGGGAGAGCACTGATGTAGCTTGTGTGGGCGGCAAGTGCTGGTGTGACTTGAGGGGGGGCAAGTGCAGCTTTTGCACCCCCCCTGCCAACGCCCATGCCCGCCACCATTCCACCACCCTTCGAAAGCTGGCTGCACCTAACAAGGTTTTGTACTGCCTCGAAGATCGGAGGTACCTCATGATTCTGCATTGCCTCCGTCATAAGACCACCTTTGACCAAGCTAGGATATTATGTGATGACGTGATCACGTGACGTCTTAATGAGGTCAGAATTTTTGGCGAACTTTGACGTCATATATGGTGTCGTCATCACGTGAGGATGAATTTTCGCATCACTCGACGCCGCCGACGAGGGACGCCGACGGTCAAATTTCACATTTGATGGGGCATCTAAAGTTTTCGCCTAAAAACACAAAAATTAACCGTCGGTGACTTTGGCGTCTCGCGGTGGCGGCGTCAACAACAGTGATGCAAAAATCACCACGTGATGGCGTCACCATATGACGTCGTCGTGACATCACAGATCGTCAGAATGTGTGAGGTCATCCTGACGTCTCATGATCACGTCATCACACGACATCGTCGCTTTGCACTGCCTCCGGGATCGGTGGGCCGATCACGGAGGCCTAGCAAAACCAGGTAAGGTGCTGAAAGTTTGGAATGCTTCCGGTCATTGAACCAGTGCAAAACCACGTTAGGTGCAGAAAACATTCGCAAGGGTGCGGGAATACATCGACTGAAGAAAAAGAAGACTGCTTTCGCCTTCAAATCGTCTCGGGTGAATGCATAAGAAACCCTGCGAGTTTTTTATTGCCCTCTTACGTAGTGTTTATTTTACTGTTTGCTGCTTGATTATATTGAATCGGATTTGCTTGTTATTCACCATAAACCTAGAGGCGTCACCTATCTTGGCTTCACGCATCTCATTTTTTTATTCCATGTATCAAGGCAAAAAGTGCTAGTTGTAGTTTAAGAACCCAGATACTGAGTGCTTATTAGCATCATGAGGATGCACATGCTACAGATTTTTTTTCCTTGTGAATAGGCCTGTGGCAAGTCCTTCAGTTGTTTTGTCCATTGCCCTTTTGGCAAAGGCGACAGGAACAGCTGTATGTTTTTCGGCAGCCGAGGGGCATCTGCATCCAAACGACAAATCACTAGTTAGCACGATCATAAACTGTAATGAAACAAGGGAGCTGAAACAGTAAAATGGAATATTGTGTAAATTATGCACACGAACGCTCATTCTGTTATATATTCCTTAACACTGTTAACTCGGGAGTCACGACCTTTTGCGCAATCAGGTCCAAAATTCTTGAATTAATTTCCAACTCACGGTACAGAAAACAGGCACGCCACAGAGACACCATGTTTTACGTTGTTCGAAAACAAATACAGGGAAGACAAATGTGCAGAATATTCTCGCTTCATTCAGTGCGATACTGTGCCGTGATTACGCGATCTCCACACGCGACAGCACTCACTTGATGTCCGCTCTGTGGGCGTGTTGATAGCTGGTTTTCACTACTCTCAGCGTCCCAAGTGCAAAGTTTAACACGCAGCATTTGAAGCGTAGTTGGGCTCGAACCCATTTATAAGGGTGCGATTTTGACATCGATTATCATGCGCGAAATGCCATGGTCCTGCGTATGACGCGGAAGCATATCACGAGCGATAGTGCCCAACAAAGAGTACTAATAATGTTTTATTTTCATGCTGACAATAAAACAAGCGAGGAGAGCTTCCCCTACTTGGAAATACGATCAACAAAGCGCAGGGGACTCACCGGGAACGCGGTATAGAGTTTCCAATTCAACTAGCCTTTTCGCGGGTACGTGAGCATTTCCCCGTCTCAGTAATAAGTCAAGGATACTTAGTATTTCCTGGGTATTATCCATGTTGCTCTGGGTTTTGCCTCCAATCTGAGTACAGACTGAAGCAGGGTTATCACGTGCGATGTTCGTGCAACGACGCGCTAGTACGCCGCACGCTGGAAACGAGGTGAGCCAATGCTTCCGCGAGCAGACGACACTCCGCCGGCGCTCCGGCTTCCCATAACGCTTTGCGGCCGCCGTTGGTGGCGCGCCGGAATTTCTGGAAAGGTCCATTCTCGCTCTCGATGAAGCATCCGTGCTTTCGCCTAAAAATCAACGTGCAACTTTGGCGAATCGTATTTACGCTTCCTTTAGAATTCAACAACCGCGTGTTCGGCTAAGTAGCGTGTCACTGAAGCAATCCGGGGTGCGCGCCTCTTGCATGTCAGTTTTAAAGCGGGTTTTAAAGCCTGTCTGCGGCACCGATTCCTACCAATTGAAACGTCTATAGTACGTCGTATTTATATTTTTTTTTCGTCGACACTGTGAACTTTCGCATGCACATTGCGTCGTTCTCTTTGCAAATAAATGAATGGAAAAGCAGGAAAAAAAGGGCGAATAAAAGAAGGCGTTTTCAAGCAGCTATTGTCACCGATATCATCCGACCAAAAGTGATCCAGGTGGGAACGCAATCGCTGACTCAGCATATAAGTTCGCACGACTCAGCGCACATCTCCTTAACACGATAGAACTACCGTCTCACATTCTCTGTGCTCCGTTACGTATAGATTTCAATGGGCCACAGGGTGTCGCAGGTCCTCCCTGGCAGTTTGTCTTTGTCGGACGCAGCGTGCATAAATACGTCATATCCAAAAGCACTGGTGGTGCCCTTTCCTTCTCGAACACAGCAAAGCTATCTTCGAGTGGCGAAATGCGCGAAGCAGGAGGCCCAGCTAGGTGATGAAATATTCATCCCACATACAAGGCCTCTCCGTATATGGTCTCTTCGTAATGGTTTCTACGGTAATAATAATAATAAAAAAGACGTTTGTTTGGTGACTGAGGATGCACGTCCATGAAATATTGAAACGAAACTGGTGGTCAAGAAGGGTGATACTGCAAGGACTGTCGATGATTCAGACAAAAAAAGGAGAAGAAACAGAACAGAAAACGCAACACAATGTATAAGAGTAAAAGTGCAATCTTCGGTGTTCATTTTTCTGGGGAGACCCGGCAGAACGCAACCACATAGCACAGGATAGAAGGAAGATCAAAGAAATCACGCACATTTCGTATTTGTGAGTGTATGCACCGTCCGGGCGCTGGCCACATTTGCACAAGAAATTTGCATCAGAAGAGGTCTTCTTCCTTCGGAGGACAAAAGAAAAGTGGGAAACCACCGGTGCGGTCAACTAGAGTCGGTTTTACCCGAGAATTCAATATACTCGCTGAACTTCTGTAGCTTCTTCCTTTTATTCCTGTACGTTTTTTTTTCTTTGTTCTTGCAGTTGCTAGTTGGCAAAACTTTTTACCGATACTTCGAACGACCCGAATTCCACGCTTTTCAACCATGGCTAGAACGACTCCCAAGAGGCGGCCCTATGCTTCATCCGATACAAACTAAAATTCTGTCCAAAAGTGCTACAGACGTTGATACTAATGGAAGCGCTAGCGATGGAGCGTACCGCTTCGCACCTCGCCATAAGCGCGTTGAAAGGCCCTGAAAAAAAAAAAAAAAAAAAAAAAAGAAAACCACTAAAAATTATACAAAGAACGAGCGAGTTATTCTCTTCGGCGTTTCCCTCCTTTTCGGCACGATTCGTGACACCGGCAATCTGTTCACGCGACGTCACGAAGAAATAAGCTCTCGATTGGTGCAGGTATGAGGGATACCAGTTGTAGAAATAGATAGATAGATAGATAGATAGATAGATAGATAGATAGATAGATAGATAGATAGATAGATAGATAGATAGATAGATAGATAGATAGATAGATAGATAGATAGATAGATAGATAGATAGATAGATAGATAGATCAGCTGTAAATTCCCCTTGAAACCCGGCTTTGCCATGCCGTCGCACACCCATTCTTTCCTAACTATCGTGCGCGAGCACCTGATCTTGCTTCGATCGTTTCGTGCGTTTTCGACTGCGAAAGCGGAGATAACAGGGTGTAGCCGAGACGCGCGAAATTCTGATCACCTTAACAATAAGTGGTGACATTTTCCACGTACTTTATGAAGAAATAGAAAGAGAGGAGAATATGGCGCAGGTGGGACGGGTAGTGAAGACGAGTCACAAACCACTCAGTCGTCTTTGAACTCGGAGCGGTTTCGGGTCCCTTTAATTTTCATCGAAGCCATGCAGTGAGAACGTAGCTACCAAAGGTAATGTTCTTAACCGATAATTAGTGTGATCGCTGCATTGAATTTTCTTGCCTCTTTCGTTCAGTCCCTTCAGCTCTGTTATCTCGTTTTGCCGAGTTACCTCAAAGTAATTTCTTCGTTGTTTCTTTAGTTGAGCTAAGGCACAGAACTTTAGTTCCAGTCGATGACTTTAGCCGTTGTGGGTTTCCCTAGACCAGGCGTCTGAAGCTCACCTCAGCTAGCGGGCTGCAGTCACGGAACTTAGTCCCGCCAGGGCCGGCACAGTGAAGGAGGTTGAAGCGGGGGGTTGAGGGGGGGGGGGGGGGGTGTAGGCGGAATCTGAACAAAATTCCAGCTGACGTTGCAACTGGGAACTAGGCATTTCCCATGTGTCATGTATGGGTCAGATAATCTGCCTTTAGTCCCTTCAACCTAGGCAAAGTTTCCTTATATCTAAATAAACTGAATGAATGAATGAATGAATGAATGAATGAATGAATGAATGAATGAATGAATGAAGGAGATTTGGTGCAAGGTTTCGAGAAAGATATCAATACTGAGATCCAGAATGACGGCAATTTGGACGCCAATTCTGAAATATAAAGCTTTTGTCCCACGGTTATGCTTCACAGTATCGCGACTGCATGGGGTGCCTCAAGAAACGAATGATTGACAGCGATCACGTTCATGTAGCTTATAAACAAACTTACTGAGAAAAAATTGGCCGCGTATCTGCGTGCTTCGCTGCAAATGTCGTCGAAAGACGATAGTCTTGTGCCGACTGCACTGCATGAGCGGCATGAGTACCACAATTTAATAGCCGGGCTAGCCGCTGGGCTCGTTTTTCGGACGTTTTCCGGGCGCGCTTAGACGGACGCCGGCGTTTCTCCGCTGAAATTTGGTCGTCGGTCTTTTCTCTGCGTTCTCTGATCATGTCTTGTAGAGTGGGTCGTATTTCATCAAGCGGCCATATATGTTTTGCCTTGCCTGAGACAGCGCTCTTCTACGATGAATCAGCCGCATCTGGCTGGCATTGATAAAACAGAAGAGGACGCCATCTACAGCGCTACCAGGGAACATCGGCTTGTGTTGAACAATGCTGCTGCCAGGTGGCAGCACCACAGCCAGCCACAGCGTCGAAGTTAAATCACTGGGCGGAGACTTGTTTTGTACACAGCAGCGCCGCGTAATAAACACTAGGATCTTTATAATTACGTATCTATAGATTTTGTTTTAAAGGAACACTGTGAATAGTACTAAGGTATTGATGTTGTGCCTCAGGTATGCGTAATATTTGATTTTTTAATTGCCCACGCTCACCCGTATGAACACATGCTTCTTGGTCATGATTGGAGGTCGTAAGGCAGGGGGTTAAAGTTTGGCCAACTAGCTCAATCGTGTGACGTGCCGACAAACAGACAAACAGACAGACAGACAGACCAAAATTTCTCCGTTTAGGTATCCCAAGAAAGACTATCGTCTTTAAAAAATATGCGACGAAGACCGTCACATGCGCGGCGGGCCGCTAGAAAGGTGCCCGCAGGCCGCCGCACAAAGAGAGAAGAGTCTAGGGCAGGCGTCTCAAACACGCGGCCTGCGGGCCGCGTGTTTGAGATTCCTACCCTAGACTGTTCTCTCTTTGTGCTATGTCTTTTTGTGTCCCACCCACAGGCCGCGTGTTTGAGACGCCTGCCCTAGACTCTTCTCTCTTTGTGCTATGTCTTTTTGTGTCACACCCAGTCTACCGTCTGGCATTTCAGGGGCAGCAGCTCCCCTCTCAATCTGCTGTTTGAATCGACCGCCTTATGTAAAGCCTCATTACGTGACCTCCCTTTCAGCCCACTCTTTAGACCACCTGCCTTGTGTAAGCTTCATCGCTTGACGCCCTTTCCCAGTCCTCTTCTCGTCAAACCGACTTATCTCCATCCTGATCTCGCAGCCTGCTTGAGCCGTATCTGAACTGCTGAACTCCTGCTCCAATTTCTATGAAAAATTGAAGGATGGATTATCTTCTTGTTATTAAAACATATTGCAAAAGTCAGCAGCATAGCGTGCATACAAAAAAACCTATGGATATTATAATGATCAATCATTAACGCTAACTTAGGAAATCCATCATTTCAAAAATAATGAAAAAGTGCTGACTGTTTATCATTAGCGCCTGTCTAGAGGGCTTGTAGTGCAGGATAAAGCCAGAGGCGTATTTTTTATGATGTTTTCGTGAAGATTGCATCACTCTAAACTCAAAGGTAATTTTTTTTCTTGTCACTGCATGTCGGACATTTGAATTTTTTTTCTTGCGTTTAGAAAAAAACTTAGGGATCAGACAAGTATCTTATATTGCATCTGGCAAAATTTCAGTCTACAAAGAGCCTTGTAAGCAGCTATTGGCGGAGCAGTTTGGATATAATTTTCCTAAAAGGCTCGTTCTCTTCAAAAGTGTCAAATGAGAAAAACTAGTTCAAGGATTTCACAACAAGCTATCTATCTCGATGCTCAAAATAAATTAATCACGGTGACCTTTGTATATTTTTCTAGAAAATCATTTTTTAGCCCCGCATCCCCCCTTAAATTAAAAATGTTGATTTTCGCCGTTCTTGGGTAGACGAGGCAGGCAGGCAGGCAGGCAGGTAGGATGGATGGATGGATGGATGGATGGACGGTGTTACGATCGGCCTTGGAAGCTATCATGGCTAAGGCAGCGGAGAACGCTCCTGTCAATCAAAAGTTCCTCCCGGGTTCGCTGCCCTTCGGGGGCTCAGGTCTAACCCCATTTTCCTGGAATGCCCACGAGCGCGCGGCGTGCTCAGGTGACCAGAAATCCAGCAAGGGTGCGGCGAACAGCCCTTTGTTGCAAGATGCTGCCGGCGTGGGAATGAGCTGCTGTCACCTTTCCCAGCAACGTGGCATGTCTCTGCAGCTGGACGGAGCCATTAGCGGCTGCAGGTGTGGTCGACAGCAACGACCACGTCTTCAGAGGTCACCGACTTGGCACCAGTCCGGTTCCCCTTCGGACACTTCCTCCTCGCCGACAATATCGAGTCGTCTTGGCGTGGTACGTGGACATCCCCTTTGTGGGCCATTGGTGTTCCCCAATTGGACTTCTCGTCCTTGCCCTTTTGAGGAATGTGTTGTGCGTCCCATTACCTCCTTTCTGGGGGCAGGGCGTTGTGGCGGCAGGACACCTTATTGGCGGGTGTTGCTGCCACCGGTTTGATTGCCTCAAGTTGCCTGACTCGGGGCTTTAAAAGCCGAACTCTTTTTGTAAAAACTCTCTTCTCTTGATCTCTCAAATGTAAATAAACGTCTGTCATATCTCTCCTACGAGCGCCTTCCTCTCTGCTAAAGATGGGCTAGGGGACCGGCGGCGGGCCAGCTACCCACGATGAGTCCCGCCGAACCCCAGTCGCAACAACGGACGGACGGACGGACGGCTAGACGCCCGGATGGATGGATGGATGGCCGGATGGATGTACGGATGGATGGAAACGCTCAAAGTGCTTTTGGTTCGCTAAGCAATTAGAAAGGCTCACGATTCCATTCCTCTATTCTGCCACCCAAGCTAGATTACCCGAAAGACCGAGGTGTTTCCCTATTTAGAGGTGTCTTGATCGACTCCTAAATAATTGAACGAGCGCGAAACCTCACCTTCCTTTGGACTCTAATATCCTTTCAGCCCACGACTCTAGGTTGCTGTCGCCTCCCTACTCCTGCCACTAGACTAAAGATAAGAACGGCAAGAACCAAACTAACAAAGGAGCGAATAACGTGTGGGAAGCAGTTGGAAAATTTTGCCGAGTGCTTCTTTCACGGTTGGCAAGCTGTCCGCCTCCTCGTTCCGCGGCGCTTTGAAGACAAGAAGGGCCGACGACGCGACTGGCTCGTCGTTCTTGGCTTCGGTGAAGGCTGACGTCAAGCTTAACGCACTCTCCGGAGCTTCTTCTTTCCACTCGGAGACGCGACCGCAAAGAGACAGCTGTCTTCCGACGTCGTTGCTGGCATCTTGAGGTCTTCTCCTAGGTGCTTCGCTCTTGCTGTTATGTCTGCTCGGCCGTTGAAAGTCTTGCCCTGACCTTCCTTGCTTCTTCGTTTCGCTCGTTGCAGTTTTTAGGCACCCCTCTCAGCTTCGATTTTCGTGCTCCCTCCTACCGACTGTCCCCGTAAACTGGCGAGGAATGTCACGTGGTAGTGTGACTCAGAAATATAGCGAGAGGGAAACAAAGCGTGTCACCATAGGCGTGCGCAGGGTTCCCCTTCAGGGGGGGGGGGGAGGGTGAAGGTTCGTCCTAGCGCCCCCCCCCCCCGAATCGCAGCGCCCCCCTTTCTATTAAGTCAATGTATGGGGCTGGCTAGCACCCCCCCCCCCCCCGTACGCACGCCTATGCGTGTCACCTCTGTGATGGTGACGGCACCACAAGTGGGGTTAGCCTGACAGTCATTTCGGACAGTCGCTCTGTCTGCGCGCAACACTGCTGCCCGCAAAAAAAAAAAAAAAAGTATGCTGCCACCTGTTGAACCCACCTTGCCCGCAAAGAGCGTCGCAAAGCGCGATCCTCTCTTTCAAACTATTCACTGTTCTTGTGGTCACAGTAGTTCTGTTACACCAAAATCTTCAATTAAGGAAAACAGCCACCATCAGATTTCTCATATGCAGCGCAACAATTTTAATGCCATCAGACCTGGCTGTAACGCCGTTACAGTAACGAAATTACGTTTCGCTGGAAGAAGTTATGCAATGAATTACTTTTGTGGATTGGTAATTTATTAATGTAATGAATTACTACAAGCCAGTACTAAATTTGAAAAAAAAATTACTCATTGCCCTCCTAAGTACTTTTGACTAAAATATAGCGTGTGCGCTTCTCTTCCGGCATAAAGAATTGACAGGACAAGGCAAGTAAATATAACATGCTCAACCTCAAGTTCTGAGTGCTCAACCTCAAGCGTTGAAAGTTGAACAAAGAGTTCTAAGATTTAAACTCATACGTGCTGTTAGTATAGTGTACATGCGCTGTGGATAAATTATGAACATTTGTTCAAGTAAATGTTAAAGTGAATCCATTACTTTTCAAAAGTAACGGTTACGTAATGTCGTTATTTCCAGCCAGTTGTAAATTGTAATCTAACATAACTACGTTTTTAAAAATTATGAAATTATTAGTAATCTACAAAAATTACTTTTAGGGGTAAGTTTATGACCACTGATTGCTATTTACAAATCGTCTGGCGCTACTAGTGGCTTTCTTTGCACGTTTATTAATAAGAGAGTTCAAAATACCCATCATAACGACTGTCCAATACACTTTGCTACTAGCGCAGCTTGTGGGAGTCTCTGAAAACATACTCATGTGTGTTTTGACACTGCCCAGAGTATCATCTATAAACAAGGACACAGTGCCGGTCTTGTCGGTTGTAATTCATTACAGGGGGCTCTCACGGCTACCCACCATGTAACGTTTGGCTCAAAGCCATGAAATGCAGCATAGGCTATTACTATCCCACTGCTTCGCGTTAAACCGATTTCCACAAGGCGTGGGATCCGCCAAATTTTTTCGCTCTCACTCTCGGGTGGACAAGTTGTTTATTGCTTCAGCAATCAATGACGGCACAACCAAGGCTTCTCAGTTGAGGCGTGCCTTCCCTGTTGTACAACTTCCGGTAGCACGCTTACCTCACTCCCAGAGTGAGCTAACAAACGCTTGTGGTGTCTCAACAAACGACCGTGGCCTCCTCGCACTATAGTGACAGGGCGTAAGGCTCTAACCTGGTTTGTCACAGGTCTCAACCCGAGCATGGATATGGGGGCGCCCAGCCGCGTTCTAGTTAACGAGGTTACCACCGAAAGTGATTGCGGCAGCGCTCTGCTTCGCATCCCTCTTCGTTAAGTTCAGCACATGAGGGATCACGAAGACGAGGGTGCATCCAACGTGGTCTTCTGGGCCTCGCTTTCAAGAGCAAAGTCAACCTCAGATACCCTCTCCCACTCCCCCTATTTGCGCGTTCTTTGCGACCGCGCAGTACATGCAAGCCTGGCACGCATAGCTTGACTAGCAAGGGGGGGAGCACAATAGAGAGCCCGAGTTCTTCGACAGAGGATTGCGCAAGCAATCTCGGTCTCGCTGCAGCACGGGCCTAGAAAAAAGTGACACAAAAGATCCCGTTGCTTGTATTCTGTTCGTTAGACAGCAGCAAGAACAACAACAACAATAAAAAAAAAAGTAAGCAGTGGGTCTTTCTGTACGTGGGAGCGCGTTGTGTCATCCCTTCGCTTGCATTGTGGTTGGCGACGTGAAAGGTTTCGGTGGTGCGGTGCTTGCGCAGAAAGAAGGCGCTGATCCGGATGCTTTAGCTGAGGGATCACCTGTAGGGCTTCGCGCAAGATGATGTAACATCCTAATGAAACACCCTGACGTCGAATTCCTCACCGCGTGCTTTCGCAACAAATGAAACAGTGTTGATACAGCCAACGGCCAAGTAGTGTGTGTGTGTGTGTGCGTGTGTGTGTGTGTGTGTGTGTGTGTGTGTGTGTGTGTGTGTGTGTGTGTGTGTGTGTGTGTGTGTGTGTGTGTGTGTGTGTGTGTGTGTTTGTGTGTGTGTGTGTGCGTGGGTGTGTGTGTGTGTGCGTGTGTGCGTGGGTGTGTGCGTGCGTGTGTGTGTGTTTCTGCGTGCGTGCGTGCGTGCGTGTGTGTGAAATAATGGGGGTGGGAACAATGTCTGCGAGCGTGCAAGCCAACGAATATCTTTGTTGCACATACGAATATTTGCACAGGACCACGCAAAGTCCACAAATGTTCGGCGCAGATGCATCGTCTTAGATGGATTTCATAATAAAATATACGCAGCAAAGCGAACGATTGCGAGTTTGTCAAGAGACTGATAGCGCCCACTCCTTTTCAATGATTATCATTAATATTATTATTATTATTATTATTATTATTATTATTATCATCATCATCATCATCATCATCATCATTATTATTATTATTATTATTATTATTATTATTATTATTATTAGTCTTCCAGCATGTGCGTTGTATGCAATTTGTATTTATATATCAGTGTCATTCTGCATTTGACCTGCTGTCTTGTTGCCCTGCTTTCGTGACTTATTTTCACATTTTTTTCGCATTTATGTCCGCATTTTCCGCTGCAGATTGTATTTATCGTATTGTTTACTATTAGTATTTTTTAGGTACGCCAGCATATTGACCTTATGGTTGTTCCTGGGCACGTTAAATGACTGATTAATTGTTGCATTGACTGTTTCTTTATTTAACTAAATAATTAACAGGTTAAGTAATTAATTGCTTGATTAATTGATCTGTGATAATGTTGAAATAAAGTGTGATGCCCGCTACTACTTCCCATTTAGGTTAGTGCATAGCAATGCACCGTTTAAACAAACAAAAGAAGCACTGACACACCCAGCACACGAGAAAATATCCCCGGCCTTAGCAAGCACACAAACAGGCAAGATAAAAGAAATGTACCTTGAAGCTCCGTTGTTATAGTGCAACCAAAATGTCATTTGACAGACCCATTCATCGTTTGAAATACCGAGACAATATTGTAATGTAACTGCGCTATCGTTTTTGCAATTAAGGCGGTGAATTGCGTGAAAAACTTTCACATCACACAGCAGCGGTTACAAAGTGTCTTCGAGCTCTTTCCGTGTAATTGGTGGGCTCCAAGTTCAGTGAACGTGGAAAGGCATCATTTGTCGTCCGCCGCATTCTCTCTTGTTTTCTTTTTCGCCAGCAATAGTCGCTTTTATCGATAAAGAACGACACAATCTACACAGCAGTCGCTACCGCTGCCGTCGCCGGTCTATAAAGTAATAGCAGAAAGCTCCGAGAGGGACCAGAAAGCACGTCCGAGAAAATTCTGACCGCAAGACGGTTCGAAATTGTTGCGAGTTGTGGAATGGTGGCGAAGAGGATCCAGCGGTATAATTGAATGGATGGGCGTGACACATTACTTTTGCCTTTTTGCCCACTCCTCCCAAACTGTTTTGTCTGAGAAGCGTCGTTATATATATATATATATATATATATATATATATATATATATATATATATATATATATATGTATATATATATATGTACATACACATACATATATACATATATATCGAGCAGCGTTCTCTCAGAAAAGGGCCGAAGAGGGCGACCCACAAGATGGCGCTGGAGAGGGTGACCCATTACATAGTTCGAAGGATATATATATATATATATATATATATATATATATATATATATATATATATATATATATATATATAGCATCCGGCCGTCGCCGCTTCGTGACCTATGGGCCTCTCCACAAAGGGACCAACTCTCACCCCGACTGCTATCTCCCGCAGGGCCATTCTTTCGTTGTAACTTCCGTTCGCGGTCGCGTGTCAGGAGCCCTGTCGAGACAACGCACTTATCGCACAGCTTCCTGAACAGCGAGAGAGGACAAACAGCCAGAGCGCATGCGCCAGAGATGCCTGTATAATTATATATGCTGCGATTGTAAGGGGTGGACCGGGTCAGCTGGATAGGCAACGTAGCAAGCAATGAGGAGCGCGCAAGAACCAACCACGCAGCTGGTGCATTGACACGACGCACTCTCAGTGACCTGCTAATCCTCGCCGTCGCCTCATCCTGCATTTTACGTTTGTAACAATAATGTCACTGTGTTTGTACAGTCGGTTAGGACCCAAGAAAAAAGAATGTAAGCTCCGCCCACAGAACCGTCGCTCTTCTGCCCTTTGCCGGCGAAATACAGTCGTCTGGCTGGATTCCGTTCGAACCGTAAACCCTTTTTCTTGGTTAATGAAAATACTGCGCACAATGGCAGTTAAAGGTTTATTGTTACAATGTAAAACATTACATTTGGCTGAGCGGCGATGTCAGAATCCCCGACGAAATTCACCAGGACGTCCAAGTTTTCGACTTAAAATTTGCGAGACAAACGAGTGTCTGTACAGTAAAATCAGCTAACTGAAGCACTCTAGAAGTGCTCGACGTCACAGAAACGAGTAGGGGCTATTGGATGGAGCGTTTATGCAAATTATGTGTGGGAGGGTCAGTGATGGCTGGGCACGGAGCTGACGTTTTTTTCTTAGGTTTCAACCGTCCATAGTCTGCATGTATTTCATGTTACTGCGCGCCACCAAGCCAACTAACCCTGGATGGCATCGTTAACTAGACTAACGACGTAATTATCCGCACCACGTCAACTGAAATTAAGTTACGGGTCGGGCTGTTCTATGTTCATGTGACAACCTGTATGTGCAACCATCGAACAACCGAACAATGTTGAAAGGAGGATGACAGCAAACAAATGTTGATTAGCCTTCTTTCGCGAAGTTGAAACACGTCGGGTTTCGGAATATGAAATACAAACGCGCAAACCAGAATTGCAACGTCAAGACAAACATATAAAGATGAAAACATGTCTATGGATAATAATCAAGGCCGATCCCTTTTGTCGAGCGCCATAATAGGAGGTCTGCCGATCCACTGCGTCATGAAACTAACCAATGCGTGATTCTTCGCAGCCTCGAAATGTGCGCGTTTCACTGCGGAGCATAGCTATATACAGCATTCATTAACACCGTGCAGTCCCAATGGCGCTGTCACCATTCATACATTTCCTTTCATCGCGAGTATTTGCCGCAGTGCGTGCATTGTATTCTCAAGGTACATAGGCAGCGCTCTTTTGAGTTACCCATTATGCACCGGTCAATCCAAAGGGACTCACGTTTTAATTAGCTGGTGTCGAAGCCATTCATTGCTTCCGAGCCTAGATTCGGAAGATATACACCGTCAGATTACTGAATATGTTTTCATTTTGACTCACTGTTTCAACAATGTCATCACTGAACCAAAAGAGCTTCCTAGTGTGCGTTGAATTAAGTTAGAAACAATATGTGTGCATTAAGGTATGCAGATTGCATGAATTTAGTGCACTCATTGTCTGCTGCATAATGACAGCAACATTCAGTTTAAAGGTTTCAATAGCTTTATAACCATCCCCCCCCCCCCCCCCCCCCACATAGTTTGAACATTGTTTTCCTGTCTGGTAATGTTTTCTATGCGGGTGCACTACGCGGCACACCTAAGACACAGCTGCGTCCTTGGATAGTTACTCGAAAGTCGTTAATTTAACGTTGTATAATGTTAACTTAACATTAAAGCAATAGGACATGCCTAAGAAATCGCTGTCTAATAAAAGTCGCGCCTTTTCGGGCATTTTTGGGCTGGAAACCTATGTTATTTGTTACCCCACTCTCCACCAGCACTGCATCATTTTGTTCAGCAGAACACACTTTGGGCGACAAATGCCACGGTTCGCTTTTAGATGTGAAGCATCTTATGGCGAAGCTTAGTCCGGTATTGGTGGTGTGCCGCGTGCCCACCCTTACTGCGCAGGCGCAAACCCTTTAAAAAAATAAAAATAAAGAAACCTCCTCTCCTTCTCTCTCTCCTCTAGTCATCCCTCCCCGCGGCAACCACACCCTCACTGCGCATGCGCCTCCCCTCCTCTCTCCCCTCTTACACTCCCCCCTCTCTCATCTAGGCATCCTTGCCCGCGGCGTCTACACTCCCACTGCGCATGCGCGTCCCCCCTCTCTCTCCTCTCCTACGCTCCCCCCCTCTCTCTTCTACGCATCCCTGCCCACGGCGTTCAGACTCCCACTGCGCATGCGTGTCACCCCCCTCTCTCTCCTCTCCTACGCTCGCCCCTCTCTCCTCTACGCATCTCTGCCCACGGCGTTCAGACTCCCACTGCGCATGCGTGTCACCCCCTCTCTCTCCTCTTCTACGCTCCCCCCCTCTCTCGCCTCGCGACGCCGACGCACGCAGCGTCTGCTAGCGAGTTTCTTGGTTGAAAAAACCGACTGCTCGCGCTGCACAACCGTTCACTTGCCACCCCGTATATATGGCAATGGATCTTGACCTCCAAGGTGGTGCCGGTGGGAGATTTCTCCTGTGCGTTGTTGAACAATAAAAATTCGCAGCGTGCGCGTTAACTAAAAGCGGAGTGCGGGTCTCTTGTGTCCAGTCGGAGTCTTCTGTCTCTCATTGCCCATTAGCAGCGATTGGCATGTTCCAGTAGGAAACACTCTCCATCACTGCCTGCTTTACGCCTCCCCAGTTTTCTCTCTTGCGCAACGCTGCGATGAGCGCCAGCGTCAACGCCGCCGCCAGTGTAGGCGTTAGCGCCCGCTGCTTCACATCTACACATGGTTCCCTTTAGCGGGAGATGGTGTAATTTTTTTTGTTAAATAAATTACTTAAAAAAACCATAACAATGGGAAAATGTAGTCCACGTTAAAGTCCGGAAGCACTTTTATTGCGTGAACGGATGCAATGTAAATTAGACGTTAAGAGAACTGTCAATGTATATCGTAATTCTAATAATAATAATATCTGGGGTTTTACGTCCCAAAACCACGATATGATTATGAGAGACGCCGTAGTGGAGGGCTCCGGAAATTTTGACCATCTGGTGTTCTTTAACGTGCACTGACATCGCACAATATCGTAATTCTGTTCGTCTGTATTGTGATGTGCACTGTCTAACTTAGACATTAGGAAAGTCATCTGTTTTTGTTAAAATTAGGGCACAGAACAATGATATTCGTGTATTGTATGCTTTGTACTGTGCAAAACATTGCATGGCTTGCTTTCCATGCATTAGGTAGGCTCGTATTCACGTCAAGTTACAAAAGTCACTTTTCTCCCGATCCTACCCTCATCTTTGAATTGAACTGAATTCTATTGAATTTAGTGAATTGAACTGAATTCAATTATATTGTTAATTAATTATCGTGTAATTTGTCGTTCGCGGAGAAACCAGGGACTCATATAGTTTTCAGAACATATAACCGCACCCAAACATGCGACTCGTTTGAGCTGCCTAGCAACAGTGCACACCTTGGCAATCCTGTTCTGAACGTTCGAAGTAGGAAACTCCAGCTTCACCAATACCGTGCAAACAACTGTGTATGTAACATTGCTCCCCACACAGACGCGACCCCGTTACGGCACGCAGCGTTCATAACGGCCGAGTTCGTGTTACAACTTTCGAGCGGCGATTCGCATAAATCATATGCCAGGCACACGATCGCAATGTGAGTGCTCTCGCCTAATGAGCTTGCTTCGAGCTGCAGCCAGTTAGAATGCGTTCGACTAGCTTGCGTACGAGACTAATGTCCTTTACGCACTCGCCACATACGGTGTTGGGGCCGTTAAATGGAGCATTGTGCCGTTCTGGGCTCAGTTTCGGGCCGTGAGCCGAGCCATGTATGTTTCTTGGGGCCTGGAACGGGAGAGTCACAATTTACCGGCAGTAAAGGAGACGACAGAGCAGAGCCACACATTGCAGCCAGGCAGTGCAGTGGATGTTTGCAAAGGAAATCACGGTCGAGCTCCGTGATTGCGTAGCATGCAGGCGTACCGATCTTGAAGGCCACGCGGTTAAAACCAAATGGTTAAAAGCCATTCAGTTAAAACCACCCTGTACCTTGAAATATTCTACGCGCTAATAACTAACTGCCTTATCGTATTTGCCTGGAGGTATTTACGCACGTGTTTCATATTATATTCACCAAAAGAAAGCTCATCTATAGAGACGACTTTCCCATAAGTTATTCAAGCTACGATTGACCCGCTGGAAGTGGAAATTCACGTAGAAATAGCGTGAATATGTTCTTACCAATAATAATAATAGTAATTGTTGGGGTATTACGTCCGGGAACCATGATATAATTATGAGTGTCGCCGTAGTGGAGGGCTCCGAAAAATTTGACCACGTGGTTTTTTTTAACGTGCTTTTAAATTTATCTACACGGGCCTCTAGAATTTCGCCCCCCATCGAAATGCGGCCACCGTGGCTGAGATTCGATCTCGTGACCTTCGGGTGAGCTCTCTAGCGCCATAACTACAAGACCACTGTGACGGGTTTACGTTCTTAACAGGCATCAAATACAAACCGTCATTTGCGAAGGTGTTATCAGCAGTATTCCAAACGCCCCTTATGGTCTCTTTCTCTCTCTCTTTCTCTCGATGTGCTACGACAGCGTTTATGCTAGCACCGCCTATAAATCCACCTCCCGGTCTCAGTATACCCTCTCCTGGCGCACTGATCAATGCGCTTCGCCTTAGTAGCACATTACCGCCGCGTACATTGATGCGATGCGTTAGAAGTGCACTGCATGTCACGAGACACTCATGGTATTCGTGTAAACGCGGCCATTCGTCACGTGCTGTCACGTGCGCTACGCACGGAAGCAGGGAATGCCGTGATTGAGATGAAAACTGTAGCACCGGGCGTGTTGGTACAACATGATTAGGAGTGCAAATCAGCGCCAACTGACAGGAAAGGACAGAAGTTGTTGGAAGTTCAACGCTCCGTGCCCTATCTTCTGTCCCCTCTTGATGATTGCGCTGATTTGCACTCATAGTGAGATGACAAGGAACGCACGCACTTTCCAGACTTTCCAGACGACGAAGAAAGCTTGCCACCAGGAAGAGATGTGCTTTCTGAGGTGAAAACACAATGAGTGCAATTATAAATCCTAACGCAAGCCATGTACCGCCTTATCTCACGTGCTCACACGAGAAACCCCTATGCGCACCTTAAGCCGCTAGCGATAGTAACAGTGCGGACGGTATAACGCTGGTCCCAACGACACGGTGCGCAATTCAGTTTACCCGAGCGTACAAGCCGGTACCGCGCGCCACCCATCCGTATCGAGCCGAGCTTATAGACGTTAGCCAATCCGAGTAGAGGCAGTCGCCATGACTGCACTCCACGCTTGATGGCGCGGTAATCCGGGAAACAGTTAATTACTTCAGTTTGCAGATTATCTCGAGGGAAGTGCTGCGCCTAATCGGGAACCTAATCTCTGGTATACATTTTAGTAGCATGCAACACTGCCCGATCGGAACGCGCTGAAAGAACATTCGAAGTCACCGAGATACCTCTGTCAGGGCCGTGTGTTTTAATGTACGATTTTACTTTGGGCATATGCTCGCCACCACATTGGGCTGTTAAACACATGTTTTCTTATTTTTGTACCTCGTTACGTGACTAGATAAGGTCAGGAAACTTCGAATGAACGGCACCAATTCAACCGTTTTCGTGAGTACACGTTCACCGTAACACTGTTCGTTCAGTTGTTCAAGACCTGTGCGTGCGCACGAGGAGGGTCGGGGGGGGGGGGGGGGGGGGCGGCCGCCTCTCCTAGTCACCTAAGAGGGGGGGCACAAAGTCAGCCCCATACATTGATATAATAGGGAGGGGGGGCGCTGCAACTCGGGGGGAGGGGGCGCAAAGCCAACCCCATACATTGACTTTATAAATAGGGAGGGGAAGCGGTGCGACGAACCTACCCCCCCCCCCCCCCATGAAGGGGAACCCTGCGCACGCCGATGGTTCAAGATACTAAATTGCAAGGTTAACAGCAGAATATAGCGGCATCGGAACCCATACGGGAAATAGCTAGCCTATACAAGAGTCGAGTGCTGATGGCACAGGGCACCAGTCGCGTTTCTTCATTCCTGCAGAATGAAACGGACACGTCATCTGCTCTTAGGCTGACTCTGAAAGTTGTGACGTGACACAGACGTATATGCGTTTATTAAAGTATTGTATTATTTGAGGTAGCAAACCGGATGCAGCATCTCGTTGATGTTCCTCCCTATCCTTTTGTCTAGTTACTCTCTTTCATTACGGTTTATTGGCAGTATCTCTCGGCACTGCCATACAATAACTGAGTTACTTTAACAGCCGAGGTAAATCCCTAGGGATCCATCGTGCGCACATTCTAGCCAAGCTGCCAGAACGAAGCCTGACGAGAGGAAAAGCATGGGTAAAGCTAACTGGGTGAGAGGGAAGCCTTGTGTAGCGACCTGAGCCTAGGATCGACACCCTTCCTCAGGAAGGGTATCGACATGGAGATGGGGAAACGGAAGCTAGGCGAAAAGAAGGGCATTAAAGCCAGAGCTATGGCTTTAGCGGAGCAGGTATTCTGGAGAGGAGGAGATAGCAGGAGCGCGATTGGCTGTTCGGGGAAAGAAGTCGACCAATGGTAGCGCGCACTCGAGCACACGTGGCGCTGGTGAGAGAGGAGGAAGGGTGCCTCGAGCGTCGGAGAAAGCGAAGGATAGGCGTGCTGATGCCATCAGCTCCGCTGTTTAGTCAGCTTTCGAGACGTTAGGTCAGTTGAAGCTGCGGATAACCTTTTGATAGCGAAGCTAGTTAAGCTGTCGGTAACTTGGGCTGCGTCGTTCAAGAGAGAGAGAAAGCAAGAAGAGGAAAGGCAGGGAGGTTAACCAGACGAGGGTCCGGTTTGCTACCCTGCACCGGGGATAAGGGAAAGGGGATTGAAAAGAGAAAACTCCTCAGGTAGGTATGCGCCACAGGAATGGGGCCGGCCCCACTACCGAGTATAGCAGGTGCGAGCCTTAAATGAAAACTCTGATCGGCGAAGTGGAGCTCGTGAAACACGGGAAAGAGAGAAAGATAAAGATAGACAGAAAGAGAAAATAAAGAGAGAAAGAGAGAAAGTGATAGAAAGAAAGAGAAATATACAGAGAAATAAACGGAATAAAGACAAAAAGATAGAAAGGCAGAGAAAGACACAGAAAGATAGAGAAAGAAACAGACATAAAAAGAGATAACAAAGAGCAAGACATAGAGAGAAAGAAAAAGAGAAATAGAGAGAAACGAAGAAAGAGAGAGAAATAAATAGAAGAAAGAGAAAGAAAGATAAAAAGAGCCAGAAAGAGAAAGAGACAAAGAAAGAAAGAAATAGAAAGATACAAAAAGAGATACAAGAAACAGAGAGAAAGAGGCACCGCTAATGTGAAGCTGCCAAAAATTTTTATTACCTTGTTAACGCAAAAGCCTTATATCCCTCATGAAAACTTTGAGCGAAAAGCCGGTACGCAGTGAGAAAAGCCATTTGACTATCCGCACCTCGTAGTCCGAGCTGGGCGTTCGCTTCGTCTTTGCGGCGTTCGAGTGACTAGCATAGAAAAATTGAAGGACACTTTGTACATTCTAAAGTGTGTACGGCGAAAGCGTGTGGCCATTCGACTGACTATCCCATGTCTTTTTTTTCTTTTACACTCTCAGTGGGATAACACACAAACCTAATGTGTGCGTGTTTTCTTGTTTATTTTTTTACAGCGAGTCGCACCGAGACGCGAGGCTAATCTTCCTCCGTTCGCATGCGTTCGTATTTTCTCGCGCTTTGCGCATCGTGCAAACGCCATCCGCATTCCAGCACTTAAATTGACGGACCCTTTGTAAATTCCAAAGTCTGTTCCGCGAACGCCTGTGTCCACTGAGAAGGCGTCGGTCAGAATGATTCCAAACGCTTGGCACAGCGACGTTACGCAAGCAAAGCGCGAGCGCTGTAGAGTCCGACGCGACCGGCGTCCGTTTGCACACCCCGGAGGCCACCTGGCTCCGTGCCAGGGCTCGGATGGACGGACGGACGGACGGACGGACGGACGGACGGACGGACGGACAGACGGACGGACGGAGGGAGGGACGGACGGACAGACCGACAGACGGATGGACGGATACCGGACGGACGGACCCCGGACGGACACCGGACGACACCGGACGGACAGACACCGGACGGACGGACCCCGGACGGACACCGGACGGGCGGACACCGGACGACACCGGACGGACGGACCCCGGACGACACCAGACGACACCGGACGGACGGACCCCGGACGGACGCCGGACGGACGGACACCGGACGGACGGACGCCGGGCGGACGGACGGACGGACCCCGGACGGACACCGGACGGACGGACGGACGCCGGACGGACAAACCCCGGACGGACACCGGACGACACCGGACGGACGGACCCCGGACGGACACCGGACGGACACCGGACGGACGGACGCTGGACGGACGGACCCCGGACGGACACCGGACGGACGGACACCGGACAGACGGACGGACGGACACCGGACGGACGGACCCCGGACGGACACCGGACGACACCGGACGGACGGAGCCCGGACGGACACCGGACGGACGGACGGACGGACGCCGGATGGACGGACGGACGGACACCGGACGGACGGACCCCGGATGGACGGACCCCGGACGGACCCCGGACGGACACCGGACGGACGTGAGCATGAGACATTAAAGGCTTTTGCCTTAAAAGACGGCGTTCACGGCAAAACAGCCGCACTTCATGGCCTTCGCCATCGAGTTATCTTAGGCATTGCATAAGAAACTCGGTTTTTTATCGTTATTATTTCTTTCACCACTCTCTGATCATAAATTGCGTTCCATAGAGCCTGTTATTGCGCCATCGCTCCAGTGCCTTTCTTTGCGTGGACGTCGTTGCGTAGAGCGGTCATGATTCATGAAAAGATCCTCTTCATCTTCGCACGTATACGCCTCTAGGACGTGTCATCGCTATCTGAAGTGGCCTCTCCAGCACGAGAATTATGTGCTGCCTGTAGCCGTCCTTGCGTGGGCGAAGGATTGGCCGAGTGTGTCCTCATGCTCGTTTTCTTCGTGTCACTATGTGCGGTAAAAATAACAAGATGGATTTGTTTCGAAAACGAAGGGGGCGGAGCGAAAGTGAACGGTCCGTTAAAACACAATGTATGGGCGTGACGACGGCGCTGCTCATCCAAGCGGCATTTTGTTTACATTATTGAGCAGTGACGAAGATGAGTGTGGAGCGGTTGCCGGCTACATTTCAGAAACGCCTCGAACGTTGCGCAGGCCAGTACCAGCGAATTAGCAATCACGCGCAAGTTACTCACTCGGCGCCCGAGAAAACAGAATAGGTGCATTGACGTCAAAGTGGGTGAGTGTTCCTTCACTACGATGCTTTGCCCAGTATTTTACAATGGAATGAATCTGATCCATTCTAAGGGACTTTAATCCATTCTCCGCACACGCGCCCTCTAGCGACACGTGGGGCTCGTCGATCTCACTAAACAAAGGAGACGTTTGTGAAGCAGCGATGGCGGCGTGTCGACCGCGCATGACGTGCCCAGAATCGTTATACATGAGGAAACAGGCTGGCCTCAGAGACACAAAGCAGAAGACGGCAGGAAAACAAGTGAGGAGCGACAGCGAATGCCCAGCGGCAAGCAACGTGGACAGCGTGTCGAAAGGCTTAGCTTCGTAGTAGTGGTACCAGATGGTGCTTCGATCGTATTCCCCGTGGCGATTTCGTGTCTCCGACAGCCACTGTAGACGTGTACGTGAGGGGTGTCGATGGGCAAAGTAGGTGTAAGAAAACAGGACGAGGGGAAATGAGCTTGCGAAGGAATGACGTAAAAGTGTACCGATGGAAAGTTTGCCGATTATACAAGAGCGGAGAATCGCTATCGCTTCTGATGCTCACATAGCGAGAAAATATAGATGGCTCAGCTGCTAGACATCATGGTGATGACGGAACAAGCAAGATGAGAACGTGAAGATTAAGAAAGAAAGAAAGAAAGAAAGAAAGAAAGAAAGAAAGAAAGAAAGAAAGAAAGAAAGAAAGAAAGAAAGAAAGAAAGAAAGAAAGAAAGAAAGAAAGAAAGAAAGAAAGAAAGAAAGAAAGAAAGAAGGAAAGAACGTAGCTGACCAAAGCGAAACCATATCAATTACAACTCAACGTTTAAAAAGGGGTATTTTTTTTACAATCCTTTCATTTACTCTCACGCCCCTTTCTCCTTTTCTGTGAACTGAAAAGCACGCAGAGGCATCCCGAAAAAGAAATAAAAGCAAAAGAAAAATCCCGAAATGAGGCAGTCAGATTGCTGAGATCTCCGCAAGAGCAAGCAGATATATTCGTTTCGCATGGTACAAGACGTGCTCGGAATGCCAAAACGGCGCGAAGACGAACAGTGTGAAGGGAAAATCACCGACAACAGCTGCAAAAAAGAAACCATAGATCTCCAACAGCGCTATAGAGTTCTATAATAGTACACTAGAGGGAAATCTGGCGCTAGTGTCTATGGGAGCTTCAAGACATGACGCTTCAGATAGCGTGGGAATTATGGTGATGCATGAGTTTGCCTGCAGTTCGATCTTTCGGCTCCGGGTCGGTGCTTGTGGCCTGCAGCCGCTTTGTCGCAATACAAAGTTCAGCAAAACGTTCACCAGTCCCATTTTACCACCTTGACCCTTCTAGGCCGACCAATTCAAATCCGCACACGAGGTTCACAACCACATTTTCTTTTATTCAAAACAAATTGTAAGCGCAACAATTAACGAAACCGCAAGTGCGTTCGAATCCTCGAGCACGAGAACTAGGCAAAGTGCATGAACTGCCAATCATTCCCGTTGTGGCTGAACAATCGCAGCGACACCGTTCCCTCCAGTTAATACTATAGGAAGCATTACCTATAGTTAAAACCATAGGTAATGGCTGCGCAGTGGGAAAGGTCGTTCCATTCAGATAACGCAAGTGGAAAGAAGGAGGCACAAAATGCCGTGACGCGGCTGCGTGTTCGCGTGGCTTGCAAGGCATGACCGGTGTGGCATATCATATCAATCACTCGTAGATAGCCGATCAATCAAAGGCATGTCATTCACTCATAGACAATTACTCGAGCAGGAGCTCCGCTCCAAAACGATGACGTGGCAGGGGGGGTCCGATGTAATTTTAAATTTTGAGTGTGTAATAGACACGCACGCATAGAAACGCATGAACGTAAATATATTAAGGCTGGTAAAACGTTAAAATGGCAATGAAAAGCTATGCAAATGCCTGAACAGTTTCTCTTTGTTTCTTTTTTTTTTAAGGAGTTTGGAAACTTAAGATGAGTATTAGGTGAATTATACATCGAAAAGTGTGCATCGTGCTTCTGTGTGCTAACATTACCTGCCTTTGTTAAAACGAATTGTTTTTTATTGCGATAGCAATTATATGGACACTCGCGGCTGGTTTTCGCCGTCGGCGTCGGCGTCATTTGCCGTATATGTATATGTATATATATAACCGGCCCCGCCCGTCGTTCGTGAGCGTGAAAAGACGCGAGGGGGGGGGTCCCTCGAGCGACCTTCGATTTTACGAGCGGGGGGCGCGCGCGTTATCTCCCCTTCTCTGCGGCCGACAGCGGGCGGGGTGGGGGGGGGGGGCGACGTTTGATTTTACGAGCGCGGGCGCGGGCGCGCGCGTTATCTCCCCTTCTCGGCGGCCGACAGCGGGGGGGCCGGTGTACCCTTCTACGTGCTGCGCTCTCAACGCGAAGAGAATTCTCTTAAACAAGCGTTTTCTAGAGTTGCGTGAGATCGGATCCAAAAAGAGTTAGCTGCCAGCCTCTCTTCGTATAACATTACAATTTTTTGCTATCGCATTCATTGCTTCACCCTTGCGGTGAAACTGTGACTTCTTTTTAACTACCTGAACTATAGACGAGACATTTGTTTTCCTTTATTAAATTTCAATTTTATCCAATCAATCAAATGGAAAGGGGGGAGCTGTTGCTAGGAATTGGCACGACAACTCCTTCATTTATTTTTTGTTTCAATAAAAAAAGAAGAGACTGACTAGCGCAAAAGCAGCAACCGCAGCTACGTTATTAAATCTCTAAACCGTGTTTGCTGATGAAAGGAGGTTTATAGAGAGCACAGGAAGGAGTTCCTACTGCAGGGCTCCTATGTCGTCATCGGCGATGGCCCGTTCCAATCCGGATCAGCCCGGCGCACTTCAAAGGCTCCGTCGCTGAGAACGCCTTCCGCTTGCTCGGTTGGGTGTGCTGGATTTCTGAAGAATTCGGAGGCAAGGGCGCCCTATTTGGTTTCCGTTCGTTTTGTTAGAAGAAACACGAAAAGCGCAAAAGCCATTTTAATTGAACTTCAAAGAGAAGCCGGCAATCGCCAAAGGTAGGAACAAAGACGAGCATGAAATTATCTTCGTTTTAAAGTTTTCCCGAAACAACGTTGAACGGTCTATACTGTATTAAGCCGAAAGTTTCCAACTTACTTTCTTCCTTTTTTTTTGTTTTTTGTTTTTAGCCAGCACGTCTTTTGTTTTTGTTTTTGTTTTTTAAGGACGTACCTTGCGCGACAGTTAGAGTTTCGATCTGCTACGGGTTCTGGCAATACTGAAATCAAGCGCGGCATGGATTAATTTACGTGCTAATTGACTTTCCCGTCTTTATAATGATATTGCGCGAGGATGATATTGCACGAGACCCCTTTCAGTAAATTACATTTGGCCTTTATGTTCCATAATTTGCATTATTTGCTGACGCAGGAACAATCAAAGAGGTGTTTACGGCGTGCACCTTCCTTGAATTCGGTTTTCAATAAAACGATGCCGGAAGACGCGTCCTTATTCAGCGGCTGTCGAAGCCATTTTCAATAACTTTGTGGAAACCGGTCCAGATGAGAGTGTTTGGTTATTTATAAACGAAAGTTCGCGGTCCTTGACACTATGTCGCACCAAAAGGTGGATTCGTTTCTGGATGCCCTCTACAACGTAACGAAACGCACTTGTGCCTGAATCGAATATTATGACATTTTTTTCAGGTTATATTAGTTAATTAACTAATTAAGCGCCATATAAAGACACACCGACTAGAGCCAGGTAACGACAAACCACACGTGGCTGGCTTCATTCCGTTGCGGTTAACCACTTTATTTTAAACTGCGGAGCAGTTAAGGGAGCGCTCGGTAGTCGTCTCATGCCTCGTGTCATGCCACCTTTGATACACCAAGCTGAGCAGGCTGCAGGTTTTGAACGGCAGCGCTTGCTTGCCTGTGAACGGCAGCATCACCGAAGGGCTGATTCGCCTGTCCGAGGCAGTGAGACGACATCGAAACACCAGCTTACTTTGGTAGTTAGACACCGATTTACGGAAGAGAGAATCAGAGGCGAAACGGCAGCGCTGGGAGTGAGACGCACTGGGATAGGAGCACAAAACAGTAAAAAAAAAATTGGACACTTTGTAAGTTCCAAGGTGTCTTCGGCGAAAGCCTGTGGCCATTCGACTGACTATGCCATTTAGATGCGAAGCAGCTCTTTGACTAGGCTGTGTAACGCTGTCCCTCCGTCCGTGCGTCCGTACGAACGCGCCGCAACGTGCTCCCCTCGCCGCAGGTGTTGGAGCGCTGCCAAGTAGGTCACGCCGCAGCTGCGCGTTGACGTCACACTCCCCTCGCAGTGCGCGCTGACGTCACTCTCCCTCGCCTGCCGCGCGCTCGCCGCAGCGCCCGCAGCTGCCGCCTGACGCGTGCCTAACGTACGCGTTGAAAGATGTCTGTACGTGTCACCTCTCTCGCGCTTCACCCTCTCCACCGCTCCCATGCGCAACGCTGCTGCTTCGCATCCCATCAGGGTTCCCTTTGGGAAGATGGTGTAAATTTTTTTGTTTTTTAAGACTTTCTCAGCAATCACGTGATTGCTGAGAGAGTGTGAGGTGGAGAGGTCACAACTGGCACCGTTCCAGGGCACGGACACGCGGACCCGAGTATGAGACATTATAGGCTTTCGCCATAAAACAAAAGAAACGAGTAAAATGCTCTGGCGGCCTAGTTGGTTCATTGCTGTTCGACGTTCTTAAAATGCGCGGTTGGCAGTCGGCACGCGTGTTGTTCTGTGCGTTTTCTCTCTCGTGTTCTGGTCATTTCGCGCAGTTTAAGGAAGTCTAGTAGAAAGGAGACCACGCAACCGAAAGTAGATAGTCACGAAAGAAACTCAGATGATGAAAGAAGCTCAAATCAGATGGCCACAAAAAAGAACAGGAAAAAAATATATATAAGATGTAAAAGATATATAGAGATAACACAATGGAAACACGGGTGAATCGGTGCTCCGCAATTCGTGCAACCTTCACTTGGGTGGAACTGGCTTCGATTTTTTAATTCTTTGTTCTTGTTATGTGTACAGCCTTGGACGTGTGTGCACGGCGTCTTCCTCGGGGTCAGTTTTGTACGCGTCCACTCAAAATGTCAGCGGTGATCGGGCAAAGCATATAGGCATTGGCGCGTCGTCAGAACCTCCACATCGCGAGTCAAGCAGGGTTCCATGCTTGGACTCCGCAATAAAGAGCCGCGTCCGTGTCCTAAGACCCCGCATAATTAATCTCCGTGGAACATGCCATGCTAGCGCCCATAAGGCTCGAGGCTGTTCGAGACCATAGCTAAGCCACGAAAATAAAAGTACAGATCGAAAAAGCCAGTGCTAACAACGTTGCCCTCGTTTCGCGTCTGGTCATTTATCGGCCGGTCCCTGAGTCCCGCTGACAGATCTGTCAAAGAGAGAGAGAGAAGGCGGAAGCTATACCTTCCCTTTCCCCCGCAAGTCTCGATGAGACGCGATTTCCTCGCTCGTATATTTGCACACTGTGTCAATAGTCGGCCGCATTCCGGGGACTGCCCTCGCCGCGTATTTCTTGCGCAAGTCACTCCGAGGCGCGTTCCACCAAGCGTACGTTCGCCAAACTCTGAGCCGTGTTCGTTGCTGGCTGTGTGGTCGCCGTACCTTCGTATACGCTCGAAGGACTCGGCAGGGCGAATCTATAGCGCTTTCATGGAGCTCTGCTCGTCTCGATGCATCCTCGTTAGGCGATGTCGTGTTGGCTGCACCGCGTTTCCTAACAAAACGAGACACGCGTTCAGCTTCGCTTGTGAATGCAACTTTCATGAGCGAGCTGTCGTATTTCTTTTCAGGAACTTCGCGTTGGGTCGCTCGACTAGTCCGTTTCGGCACCGTATGAGTCTGGCGCTCAGGCGAGTTGTAGGTTCGGGACGTGTGCGCACCGATGGGTGAATGTGGAACCTAATAATAATAATAATATCTGGGGTTTAACGTCCCAAAACCACGATATGATTATGAGAGACGCCGTAGTAGAGGACTCCGGAAATTTCGACCAACTGGTGTTCTTTAACGTGCACTGACATAATGTGGAACCTAACTGTAACTCGCTGTTCATAACTGTGATCGCGATCATTAAGCTGAGCATGGTATGCGTACTAGCTCTCGGCCTTGGCATACTCTTGGTCTGCGAGCGAGATTAATTGTCCTTTGGTGTTGGCGTATTTGGGTGCAGTTTGCGAGTGTGTGTGTACACGGATTGTGTGCATCGTGAGCGCACGCGCGCTAGTCCTGACGCACTGTATGGCTTCGCAGTGCATGTAAAATTTAAAACCCCGAATCGTCTGAAAAAAATCACGCCATATCCACGAAGTGAATGATGATGAGTGGGCGAAGCTCGATCGTTTTCATCCATGGCAGAAAGAGAATGTGTGGTCTGGAACGCGCTTATGATGATGATGATGATGATGATGATCCTTGTATGATTGGCACCTACCCACTCAGGGGAATCGGCCAAAAGTTTATCTTCATGGTCATCAGGCGTCATCGTCATCTTTATCACGTGTAGTGGGTACATTCCACTATACTGGAACGCGCTTATACTTCATCGTTATCACGTGTAGTGGGTACATTCCACTATACTGTGTCATCGTCATCTTTATCACGTGGAGTGGGTACATTCCACTATACGTGGCTACCTACCTACTACTACTACTACTACTACTACTACGACAACTACAGAGGAGGGACAGACCCACATCCTCAGGAGCTTCGCCCCTAAAAAAATTACAAGCATTGAAGAATCAATTACCCGACACACAAGGGCCATCGAAATTGCTAAACCCACATCCAAGCTGTCGAAAAGAACCGCTCATGGGCGAAACGGGGCACCGACAACTGAGCAGCTGGAATGGATTTTCGTGATTGGAAATTCAAGGGTCGCTTTTTACCGTTTTCCTTGTCTGTTATTCACATGTGTCCTGTCTGCTGTCGTTATCAGACCCACCGTTTGCCTCAATCACTTTCTGAAAGACAAAAGCAGATTAAAAAAATGATACGTAAGGCAAAACGTACTAATGTAGTTCCCAATACTCATATCAATTTTAATACTGGCCATTCCTTCGTTCCACAGAGCCCGCTTGTCCCGAATTAGCAGTTCTTTCCGGGATTTCTCTTACCGCTTCGTTCTTTGAACATTCTTTTAAGCTCACTGCCTTTATGCTTTTTTAAATATACATATATTTAGGAAATATTGGTACTTTTATACAGCGCCAGCCACTCCCTTCCATAGATAATAGGATTAACAAAAATCCCGGCAATGAAAAAAAACATTACGTTAAATCACACCAAGGCATAAAATATATCACATAATGGCACTGTCAGCGCTCATAAATAGAGAGACAAGTATTCATTTATAATGAAGTTATTTTCGACGTTAAACGCACGCGCCGTTTAATTGGCACTCGTAGATTTTTTTTTAATCTGCGCGGTAATGAAGAGCACGTATGCACGCTATGTGCCGAAGTTACGGAACGAGATAAAGACAGGTGACTATGGTAATATAAAAAAAAATTGGAGGACCCTTAAGCTTCGCCTTTAAGAGTTGAACGCGATAGCGATATCCCGTCCCTAGTGCGTACTTCAATCACTTAGTGCATACTATGCAATGGGTAGTATGGTTTAAACCAGGAGAAATTATGCGCGGCAAATGTGGAAAATGTTTTCGAACTTGCTATGCACCCACTACGTGGTGTTAAGGGAATACGCGCAGTAAGGTGTGTGCCGTTTGTAATGGGTGGCTGGCTTTAAACTATGGAATCGTTATGATAGTCACATATTCTGACGCCCGATGGCAATTTACGCTTGTACCACGCAATATTCCTGGGATATTACATGTTATATTGCGACGCCTATATAAAGGACGCTTGCGTTTGCGAAGCATGGAAGTTATTTTCACTGCATTTCCAAGCAGAGGAAGTTATTTTCGCAGTATAACCAAGCAGAGGCATGGCTGTGTGGTAGAACACCTGCTTGCCACGCAGACGACCCGGGTTCGATCCTCACTCGGACCCGAAAGTTTTTATTATTTATTTTATTTGCATCTTTCTCGATTTTTCGGTCACGGACAAGATGATGATTTTTCGCTCACAACCAACGACGCCGACGCCGACGCCCGAATTTCTGCGAAACGAGCTCTTTAACGCTCTCACGTTAAAATCCGCACCGAATAAAATACTCGCATGTATCACATCACATGTGAATCTTAATAAGCGCGTAAGAAACACAGGGACGAAGAAGAGATACACGCAAGATAGGCGCTTTCTAACGACTAATTTTATTAACGGAAAACTCAGAATTCTTATCCGAAGAGAACTGCGCAAGGTATTTGAACACATCAGCGCACATAGTGAAACACGTGAAATGGCTAAACAGTCACAAAAAGGCAGATATTAGGGATGTCTCTTTGTCAGATATGGAAATGGAAGGATGACTTACATAGTCATCTTTGTGCTGTGAAATGAAAAATCCTTCTACGATTTCCCTAGATGTTGGGTTATAATGTTTAAAGAGAGTGTCTGTGTTATGAACGACGGGGGTGCACTCACATGCGTTGCATGGGAAGGGCGAGTAAAGTAAAAAAATGCCCCCACCTCCCCGAAGGGAATCGTGAGGAAATGCTAATGCATTTCTTGCGCCGACACCGACTTCTGCCATCGCCTTGAGAGGCGCCCAGCCAGCGAACGGTCGAGAGTGAGGCGCGAGCGGACGGGAGAGTGGGGCGCAGGGAGGAGAGAGAGAGAACGGTGAGAGAAGGAGCGGCGAAGCACTGCACCTACCCTCTCCTACACTCTCTCGCACCACATGCTCCGATTGCTAGGGGCGAGGATAAGCGCGCGCGCCCGCAGCTGTTGCTATGGGAGAGGGAGTGAGAGCGGAGAGATAACACCTGCCGGCGCGCGGACACCGCCGCGGACAACGCCGGACGCCTCACATAGCCCGACTAAGAAATGCATTCGCATTTAAAATTTGAAAACGACGAAAGTAGTAAAGATTGCGCCATAGTACACAAACACAAGTATGTGGAATGGAACAATAAGATAGTGTATATGATACGCATGACGTGTGGGCACGTGTATGTGAGTCAGACTGGCAGGTGTCTGAACACAAGATTAAGGGAACACATGACCAGTTTGAAAGGATGACCAGCACACACATCATCCTTCACTGCAACAAATGTGAGTGCACCACCCTCGTTGATAACACTGACATACTTTTAGATGCGAAGCAGCTTAGAGCGGAGTTCAATCCGATGGTGGTCTGCGTCCTGACCACCCTTACTGCGCATGCACCTACTCTCTCTCCCACTCTCCTCCTTCACGCAGGTGTTCGGTCACCTTCTCTCCTCTCCTCCCCCCCGCGCTGCAGCCTGTAAACCCACCCCCTCCTCTCCCTACCCCATTTCATATAAGCGCGTGCGCTCGGTCGAGGAAGTCTCGCTAGAATCGTGCGGTCGCTCCGTCGGTTCCCGGTCGCTGCAGTTGTCTCGAAAGCCTCGCTACCCTCGCCGCAGACTCGCGTTGTCTCTCTGTAGCGGAAGCGGTAGATCGACGCCGACGCTTGTCTTCGACGGTCGAGTGAACGTAAACGGAAACTTGGTGTGCACCCCCCAATGCTGTTTCGCATCCCCTCATGGTTCCCTTTAGTGGGAGATGGTGTAATTTTTTAAACGCCTGTGACGTGCTTTATCTAGTTCGATTAATCACTTTAGTATTCTCTTCTACTCGTTAAACACAGTTCAACCGAGGCACTAATATGAAACAATTATTATGAAACCGGCAGTTCGGTTCAGGGCGAACTTCAATTACGAACATAATACCATAGCCTTCTTTCTAAACGCATGGCTCTTTGAAGCCAGATCGATTATTCGGTCTAAAAAAGCCTCGTTTGCATCGCACAAAATTACGAAAGTATAATTTGAATGCTGTTACGCATACATTCCCTGTAATGGGCGATGCGATTCTAGAAAAAAAATTCGCAACAAAATATCAACACACAAAGACAGACATTGCAATGAGGAAGCTTGGTGTTCTATCACCGGGCTCATCTAATACGCTTCCGGCTTTGACAGAAATACGGGAAAAATCATTTGATAGTTTTACAGCGAATCGTATCTCTTTACCTGATTCACATTTAAAAACAAACTCTAGACGCGTAACGCAGTTGATATTTCTGCCATTCCTGCGTATATTGCGCGACATTATATAGGTACACTTTGCTTTTTATTTATGTCTGAGTTTTGTAAATGTGAATGCTTTTGAAAAACCACTGCACATGTATTTTTCAATTCTACCTGAGCCCTCAAAGCGCTCTCGCGACAAAACACAAAGTTGTCTCTGAATTAGTGTTGAATCTAAGTAAACGAGCAAGTTTTATCTTCAAGCTTACGAACGAATCATAAGCCTCGTTTTCAATGTTAGTCACGATAAATGCCCCCCAACTGTGACGCGCCGAAATTACAGAACCTATCACTGATAACTGTTAACCGTTATCAGTAATACGTTTTGTAACGACAATAATGACAAGAAATTCCTTGTCGTTGGCTGACTGCTTATACTAATGATATGTTCGACATGAGTAATGGCCTAGGCCCTTAGCGTAATCGGCAAGTGCGCTTCCCTGCGCTACACATTCGCCCGACTAATGGCGGCACCCGTAGCGCTTCAAGTGGAGACGAGATCCTAGTTGCACGTGCTGGGACTAGTCTATTGTACATGCTTAGATCAAGAAAGACGAGTCTACATTCTCTACTTCATTTCGAAAGCAAACTGCGCTCAAAAACGCTGTTTGCAGTCAGTGTCTAACCGCTATTAGTGGGGCAAACTGCGTAGGAGGAAAGCTAGGCTTACAATTATGAAAAGGGTCTACAACATTTCTTATTAGGAGCGTCTTGTAAGTGCTAGAAATAATTTCCGTATTGACCTTTAAGGCAGAAATGATAACAACAAGACGTGATTACCGCTAATGATCAAGCAGTAACAACCAAAAAGGAAGAAGCGCGACGTCATCCAACTATCTTAACATCGGTCGTAATGATGCTTATCTGTACAGCATTCTGCAGAAACGGAATCAGTATCCGCCAAGCATTTTAATCCTAAGAACCTTTTGCTGGTGGTCGTGAGCCTTTCGCTGATACTTTCAGCGGGACAAGTTGCTAGTTTAATGTTACAAACAGTACTTGCGAAAGAAGATTTTGTGGTTACGAGCAAATACTACGAAACGATAATGTCATTAAATATGTGCCGGTATAATGCAACAGATTGCACTTGCTGGATTCAATTTCGTTATCGCCATCCACCGTTAACGGCTGGCCAATGCCGCTGGCGTCGTAAGGTTTCTTCAACGCCACCTTTACAAAAATGCCCCCCACCTCCCCGAAGGGAATCGTGAGGAAATGCGAATGCATTTCTTGCGCCGACACAGACTTCTGCCATCGCCTTGAGAGGAGCCCAGCCAGCGAATGGTCGAGAGTGAGGCGCGAGCGGACGGGAGAGTGGGGCGCAGGGAGGAGAGAGAGCGAACGGCGAGAGAAGGAGCGGCGAAGCACTGCACCTACCCTCTCCTACACTCTCTCGCACCACATGCTCCGGTTGCTAGGGGCGAGGATAAGCACGCGCGCCCGCAGCTGTTGCTATGGGAGAGGGAGTGAGAGCGGAGAGATAACACCTGCCGGCGCGCGGACGCCGCCGCGGACAACGCCGCACAACGCCGGATGCCTGACATAGCCCGACTAAGAATTGCATTCGCATTTAAAACCAACGCCTCCTTTATTTCTTTTAGTGCCAGTGCAAACGCGCGCTCCCCAACGGGAGCCGTCGGTCCGCCTTAGTTCAGGGAGTGGTCGTGATGAGACGCCTTTATAGCGGGTAGGGCTGCTTGCGTCGCACGTGTGTCCGAGCGCTTTCCCACAGAGATTCGATAGACGTGTTTCCCTCTCCAATATCATACGTCTGTGAGATTTGTTCTTTCGTGCTCCTTCTTTGTATGGCTTGAAGCAATGCCGCCGCCGCCTCACAGTGCTCTTAAAGTGAGCGCATCCAGCAGCGTCGCAGTGACGCTTCCCCGTTGGTTACCCGCATAGCGCCACGAACGGAGACACGCTATCTCGAAACATCGGGTCTCTTACAGAGCCAGTGTGACCGCCAACACAGTGAACACAAGGAATGCAAGACGCCGCCCCCCGGATCTGTACACAACTGAACAAAAAATTACTTCATATGATTTCCGTCGTGAGGCACCACATAAAGGGTTCTCTCCCTCATGACCGCGAAGTACACGCGAGGGCTAGGTGGTGGGCGAGAGCAGGAAAGGGTTAGAGCAGAGGGTGGTGAATGGCTGGATCGGGCGCATCTGGCTGGCATTGAAAAAACAGAGGCGCTGCAAAAACATTTCAGTGGCCCTTGCCATATCTGGGAAATTGACGTGGGCGTGCTTGACGTACTACTTTTTTTTTTCTTTCTTTCTTTCTTTCTTTCTTTCTTTCTTTCTTTCTTTCTTTCTTTCTTTCTTTCTTTCTTTCTTTCTTTCTTTCTTTCTTTCTTTCTTTCTTTCTTTCTGTCTTTCTTTCTTTCTTTCTTTCTTTCTTTCTTTCTTTCTTTGCTGTTTCTTTTTCCTTCTTTACTTCTTTGCTTTCTTTCCTTCTTTCTTTCTCTCTTTCTTTCTTTCTTTCCTTGCTGTTTCTTTTTCTTTCTTTCCTTCCTTCCTTCTTTACTTCTTTGCTTTCTTTCCTTCTTTCTTCCGTTTTTTGCTTCTTTCCTACTTTCTTTCTTTCCTTCTTTCTTTCCCTCTTTCTTTCCTTCTTTCTTTCCCTCTTTCTTTCTTTGTTTCTTTCTTTCTTTCTTTCTTTCTTTCTTTCTTTCTTTCTTTCTTTCTTTCTTTCTTTCTTTCTTTCTTTCTTTCTTTCTTTCTTTCTTTCTTTGCTGTTTCTTTTTCCTTCTTTACTTCTTTGCTTTCTTTCCTTCTTTCTTTCTCTCTTTCTTTCTTTCTTTCCTTGCTGTTTCTTTTTCTTTCTTTCCTTCCTTCCTTCTTTACTTCTTTGCTTTCTTTCCTTCTTTCTTCCGTTTTTTGCTTCTTTCCTACTTTCTTTCTTTCCTTCTTTCTTTCCCTCTTTCTTTCTTTGTTTCTTTCTTTCTTTCTTTCTTTCTTTCTTTCTTTCTTTCTTTCTTTCTTTCTTTCCTTGCTGTTTCTTTTTCTTTCTTTACTTCTTTGCTTTCCTTCTTTCTTCCGTTTTTTGCTTCTTTCCTACTTTCTTTCTTTCCTTCTTTCTTTCCCTCTTTCTCTCTTTCTTTCTTTCTTTCCTTGCTGTTTCTTTTTCTTTCTTTCCTTCCTTCCTTCTTTACTTATTTGCTTTCTTTCCTTCTTTCTTTCTCTCTTTCTTTCTTTCTTTCCTTGCTGTTTCTTTTTCTTTCTTTACTTCTTTGCTTTCTTTCCTTCTTTCTTCCGTTGTTTGCTTCTTTCCTGAAAGAATTGAAAGAATTTCTGAAATATTGGAATAGTTCTCTAGACGACGATCTCCGCATGGAACTTACCTCATCACGATATACAAAAGAGATGAAGCATATGAAGAAACGGCTGAAGATAAAAGAACAGCATCACCTGGAGCTACATGGCTTCTTAGGATGAATCTGTTTGAGGCTCCACCTTTTTTTTTTTCATTTTAATTTCCCCTAAGGTGCAGTTGAGGTGTCCAACCAGGTGCGAGTTATAAGTCACGTGTCATTAGAGCACGCTAGTGTATCGCTTTAATTCCTCTACCCCTTCCCCCCCCTTTATGCCGGATCATCAATAAAGTTGTTTCACTCACTCACTCAGTAGTGGCATCAATACAATTATCCACGTCTTTATATTGCGCAATATATTTCGATTTTAAAAGTTAGGTTTACGGCTATTAGCTACACTTTGACAACGCAGGTAGTTGTTGAAGTTTAGCTGACAGACTTCGACAACTGCCCGCCATTTCCCGTCTGGTCATTTCTCCAAATAGTTACGCGTCTTTGCCACCTTTATAACCACGAGACAACTGGTGCATCAATAAGTAGCTTATAGTTGAGCTTTACGCTGAAAGGCACGTCAACGTATCTATTAAAATGTCATGTCAAATGCGTCGGCAATTACCATACTTATGGCGTCGCACTCCGCATTTCCGTTCCTGGTATAAGCGATCCCGTTCCCACGTAACAACGCTGCCCCTCTCTAGGAGCTAGGCACGGACGCGTATGGAAGTGTGAAATCTCCGGAAAGCAGCGAATCGACTTCATCATTAATTGTCGCGTTCGCCTCGCAACACTCGTCGCACAGTGCGACACAGATACGTTCGCGAGATAGAAGAATTTGAGTGTGCGCTGAGGACCTCACATGGCACCTCGAACGTGCGGGCCTCGAACGAAACCCTGGAACGCGCCCATAGGTCGTCGGCTGCACGGACGCGACCACGGCAAACGCGCCAGCCGGTCATTTTTCTTCCGTGTCACCAGAGAGGGCT
The DNA here is from genome assembly GCA_030522465.1 of Rhipicephalus appendiculatus. NCBI lineage: Eukaryota > Metazoa > Arthropoda > Arachnida > Ixodida > Ixodidae > Rhipicephalus > Rhipicephalus appendiculatus. The sequence goes on from JALIZH010011908.1 coordinate 45,179, forward strand.
AATTGTTATAGATCGGCAGGCGACACTCAATGGCGGGCGCGGTGTATCAATAAAGCGCCGCCTATAGGCTCGTACGCGAGCTTCGCTTGCGACATAGCTTGTGTAAATGTCGGACGCTGTACACACTCGCATTAACATTCACGCATCTATTGCCAGTCCTCAAGGTGACTGCTCTCTTCGGGCCTATTGCCTGAAAGGTTTGTAGTGTAATCAGAAAAATTACGCTACCGTGCATAGGAAGCGGTGCTGGAAAAACTTTGAAACTGTACAGTCGGCGTCGAAAGTTTAGAGACCGCTAGGTGCATAAAACTGTGAACTCCCGGAAATTTGTCACTTTATTCGTTCCAGATGTGCAGTAAATAGCCTCTTTTAGAACATGCCTTAAATCTAAATTCAAAGCTGGCTGCCGAAGCAGCTGGTGTATTCAGCTGAAGCGGGAATATTAAGTGAATGCGAGAAGAAAACCACTCTCTCGACACTGAACTAGGAATGGTTGAGGGGTTCTTTAAGGAAGTGTGTTCATAAGGCCAGAGGCCGCATTGCGCAGGGATCCTCAAAAATGTCACGCCTGCGTCTGACACACTGACTAGAGCATCGCCGCCATGGTTGCGATTCGCGCTAACATTCGCAGGTTTAAAATGCACAGATATACCCAATGAAACCGACGGAAAGATGACCGCCGCCGTAGCTCAATCGGTAGAGCATCGGACACGCTATTCCAAGTTTGACGGTTCGGTCCCTGCCAGCGGCACATCGGCACATCGCCTGTTCAGACAGGAGGCTGCTGAAAGCGGAGAAAGAAGTCGAAATATGAAGTAGATCAACCGAAGGGACTGTTCCAGGGCTCAAAATAAAGTTCCACTGTTTCGTGTTTCCATAATTACCGGGGTTTTTTTTAATTAAAAAAGTTATATTTGGAATGTGCACGATGGCTCACGCTGATTTCTATCGCTACTAGCATAACGCAAATTTCCCAACCAAGCAGTGTTACTGTCTTGCGAGAACGGAGTCCGCGATGTCCATAATATTAAAGTTTCGAATTTCCATCACTCCCACTTACCCCCCTACTCCTTTCCGCATAACGATATGGCATTCTCCTGTGGAGGAAAAAACAATTCGAACATTTCTCTAAGAAAGCATGACTAAGATTTTTAAATGCTCGTTTTTTTTATATCTCGGTTTTGTATCTCTTTCTTTCTACATCCTTCTCTGTGTGTCTATTTCTTCCCTTTCTTTCTATTTCTCTCTTTCTCTTTCTACGCCCTTCTTTCTGTCTGTACTCGTTCCCTCGCCCGCCAGGGTTATTGCGTCGCGCGGTGGACAAATCAGCGCACGAGTTCTAGGGTGCTCTCGCGGAACGATTCTATTCCTTTTTCTATTCTTTTCGCCGCCATTAGCCGTCTATGATTGGTCGAAGCGTCTGTCCATCAAGCAGCCGTAAAAAAGCGTGACGTCAGAATGACGTTTACACACAACGGGAGCCGGCGTCGCGCGTTCCCGCCCACTGCTGACGTAAGCTTCGACGTCACGCGGAAAAGAATTGGTATAGAAAAAGGAATCGTTCCGCGATAGCACCCCTGGGAGCAAAACAGACGATGAAGAAGAGGACGAAGAGAGCGCGTGCTGTCGGCTCTGAACGGCATAACGAAACGCTTAACAGCTCCGCTGTAAAATATGTTAGACCGAACATCTATACATCTACATGTACTGAGATGTACCAGACACACTATGCCCTATGGTAAAGGGATGCATACGATAACCTGGCACCGTAGGCAATCAAGCTATATCCTAAGGTGCGTGGGAGGCCAAGCTCTCAGACCTGGACCAGAAGAAGCAGCGCAGCTTGATAGAAGTGGCTCGAGAGATGGCCCGCGGCTACCTGGAATAAGGAGCCCCCCCCCCCCCCACCTAGGCGGCGCATTGCGCTTGCTCATAATATAAGCTTGTTCACCTCCTTCTCACGCCACTGGTGAATAGACCAAGTTAACGAGCAGAATACGATCACTTCGACATTTTTTTAATACGAAAGTGTTTTATGCCGGGGTTCACCAAGACCTTCATGACGTATTTCCGTCGCGGATATGACGTTGATAAAATGGACGCCACCAAATGAGAAAGAAAAAGACTGTAAGGAAAAAATCTGTAAGATGCATCCACGTCGAACAATGCTATAGCTGCCAAACACCAATAGACATTCAAGAACTCTCATAGTCACTACACACTAAGCAGTACTTTGTGTGAAGACAGTTTTCACTTTCGTGTTGTACCGATTCCTATGACAGAGGGATCAGTCGTGTTTTTTGCTTCATTTCGTTCCTGCCG
>JALIZH010011908.1:52500-103769 GCA_030522465.1 Rhipicephalus appendiculatus
CAACAAATAAAGTTTATTTCCATTACCAAGCCGACAGTTATACCTGTTTTTGCACACGACAATCACGTGGCTACTTGCGGAAAACATGAAACATTGAACAACATGAAAAAATATGAAAAAGCAACAATGCAATCAACAACATGATGTGGCTGGAACCTTGATACTACAGAAATATTGAACGCTTCTAGATAGCCGGTAACAAGACGGCCTCAGCACATGCGCAAGTAGTCTAATTCCTTTTTACTGAGGGACAGTGACGTTTTGCTAACACAACTTTCGCCGAAATAGTCAATCTGCTCAGCTTCGATTACCAATCTAGTGATTTCGGACTTACTCTTGCCTACTATAACCGTCTTATCAAAATTGGGTTGGCACGTGCATTTAAGGCAATGTAGCGCCAAAAACCCATCAGGCGGCGATTTGCCCACTTTGTTGCTGTGCTCTCTGAGCCTATCATTAATGCAGCGGCCGGTCTGCCCTATGTAAACTCGGCCACATGTCAAAGGAATCCGGTAAATAACGCACGTTCTACAGGGAATAAACGGTTTAGTGTGCTTCTTCGGGCATACAACACTAATCTTCTTATCGGGATTTGTTTTCTTGCACAAGTTACCCAATTTTAATGGCGCGGAAAACAGAACACGAGTGTTAGATCTGCCTGCAATTTTCTTAAGGTTATGGGAAACTTGATGAATGTAAGGAACCACCGCTACATTTTCTTTGTTAGAGGCGGATGGACCTACGGTGGTGGACGTTTCTGCTAGATAAACTCAGATTACTTGAGATTCGCGATCCCTTTCTTATAAAGAACTCCAACCAGGTTTTAGATTTCGTGAATGCTCACGCTAATGAAGGTCTTATGGCCTTCTCTGCTGATGTTAAAGACCTCTATTATTCCCTGCCGCATAACGAGCTTCTGAAGTGTGTTGAAGAATGTATAGACGAATTGGGGCCTGTTAAATTTTCCTGTGAAGCCGGTGTTTCTGTAGGTGCTTTTTTGGAACTACTAGGGTTTTATTTATCTTCTACATTCATTTTAAGAAATGAGACTCCTTTTCTTCAGAAAAAAGGAGTGTGCATCGGCTCTTGCCTAGCGCCTATTTTAAGTGATTTATTTTTAGCGAAAATTGACCGGCGTCTGTCTCTAACACTAGGCCAACCTACTAAACGTATAACCATTTTTAGGTTTGTTGACGATTTTATGGTGTTTTTTTAACAGTACAATGGATAGGTTCCATGATCAGTGTGATGACATTGTATGCATTTTACGCAGTTGTCTTAGTCCCCTTGTCATGACTGTCGAGTTGCCAGTAGATGGAACTATTAGATTCCTCGACTTGAAGTTTGTTTTTAAAGATAATCACACCTGCTGGTCATATGAGCCCAGGGCTAACAAGGCGTTACTTAGTTTCAACTCGAGCCACTCTAAACTCATTAAAAGAGGCATTGCCAAATTGTGCCTAAACAATGCGCTCATCAAATCATGTTCTCATTTGGTCGACGCAAGTTTCAAACATCAAGTATCAAGGCTGCAAACAGCCGGCTACCCCTCCCATCTCATCATTTCCGTAGCAGAAGGCTTACTTCGCCGGGCTAAAGGTACGCAAGATAGGTCCACCACCGTAGGTCCATCCGCCTCTAACAAAGAAAATGTAGCGGTGGTTCCTTACATTCATCAAGTTTCCCATAACCTTAAGAAAATTGCAGGCAGATCTAACACTCGTGTTCTGTTTTCCGCGCCATTAAAATTGGGTAACTTGTGCAAGAAAACAAATCCCGATAAGAAGATTAGTGTTGTATGCCCGAAGAAGCACACTAAACCGTTTATTCCCTGTAGAACGTGCGTTATTTACCGGATTCCTTTGACATGTGGCCGAGTTTACATAGGGCAGACCGGCCGCTGCATTAATGATAGGCTCAGAGAGCACAGCAACAAAGTGGGCAAATCGCCGCCTGATGGGTTTTTGGCGCTACATTGCCTTAAATGCACGTGCCAACCCAATTTTGATAAGACGGTTATAGTAGGCAAGAGTAAGTCCGAAATCACTAGATTGGTAATCGAAGCTGAGCAGATTGACTATTTCGGCGAAAGTTGTGTTAGCAAAACGTCACTGTCCCTCAGTAAAAAGGAATTAGACTACTTGCGCATGTGCTGAGGCCGTCTTGTTACCGGCTATCTAGAAGCGTTCAATATTTCTGTAGTATCAAGGTTCCAGCCACATCATGTTGTTGATTGCATTGTTGCTTTTTCATATTTTTTCATGTTGTTCAATGTTTCATGTTTTCCGCAAGTAGCCACGTGATTGTCGTGTGCAAAAACAGGTATAACTGTCGGCTTGGTAATGGAAATAAACTTTATTTGTTGTCAGTAGCGCCAGTGTGTGTGTCCTTCTTCTCTTCGTCCTCGTCTTCTAGCGCCCACATCCAAGAAGCCTAATCGAGCACTCTGCAATGACGAGGGGAGTTTGCTAGAGCATTTTTGATAAAGCAGTATGTCCATAAAAGAACCATTCTACCCACATGCGCGAGCAAAGACGATAAGCTAAAATAAATATGCGATAGAAATAAGCCAGCATATCTCAATTCCCCTTCCATTCGACGCGCTTATACGATCGACCACTACTGTAACGGGCAGAACTCAGATATCCGTGCCTTTGTGCCCTTAAGGCACGTGCTATGTCGACCGCTGCCAAATGCAGAAACCAGACTGTGAATGTTAAACTACTTCGGCTATAGCACGTTTCCGTGTTCCATCTATCTCCACAGTTCTCACTAATTCGTTTGTCCCAGCTAGCGAAACGCCAGCGCCGGGAGCTATAGGGAGCTTGCACGAACGGCGGCGACGCTATGCACTCTGGGTAGGCAGCCATTTTTTTTTGTCAGAGGCAGCCGGGGGGAGTGCAGTGGCGCAGCCGTGTTTGCGAGCGTTGGCGCAGCTTGCAGGCGTGATCGAGTGCGACAAGGAGTGTCGTGGACAATGTCAGCGTCACCGGAAGACTACACCGCAACGCTATGCCAAAAAAGACCGCGAGTGGTACGAAGAGAAGACGAGACTTTGCGGACTGGACCCACGCAGTCACGCTTCGTGCGGGCTACTGTGCAAGCGAAGTGGACTTGCGGCCGCTCGTCGACAGCTCCGATATTCACGAAGTTCTCGTTCTCAGGACGAGTTTTATTACCCGGGAGTAGTTGAAGTCGAGAAAGGACCTCGAGGGCCCCAATTTACGACGAGTGGCTGGGTGCGGGAGCCGTGGGTGAAGAGAGTTGCCGCGGACACTTGATCGTCGTCACTCAAGTAAGACGTGTTAGATAATTTGAGTTTGCCGTAGATGCTAATGTTTATTTCTGTCCGTGTTAACCCCTCCCAGAGCGCTAACAAGCACCCCGTCGAAGTCTGGTTCATGGGCAAGAGTGATGGCGAGGTCCTTGCCGCGCACTGCACATGCATGGCCGGGAACGGCGAAGCCTGTTCGCATCTCGCTGCGCTGTTGTTCTTCGTGGAGTACGGCGTACGTGCACGAGAAGAGCGCTCCTGCACAGACGGCCCCAGCAGCTGGATTCTTCCGCCCGTCAAAAAGCTTTATGCACGACCAGTGGCTACGATGGAATTAACGTCGTCGTCCGCCTCGGTGGATCAGTGGCTAGGGTGCTCGGCTGCTGACCCGAAGGTCGCGGGTTCGATCCCGGCCGCGGCGGTCGCATTTCGATGGAGGCGAAATGGTAGAGGCCCGTGTGCTGTGCGATGTCAGTGCACGTTAAAGAACACCAGATGGTCAAAATTTCCGGAGCCCTCCACTACGGCGTCTCTCATAATCATATCGTGGTTTTGGGACGTAAAACCCCACACATTAATTAACGTCATCGGCAATGAAGAAGCGCTGTCTTGATGGAGAAGTGAACGATGATCACGGTGTCGGCGGCGACTTTCTTCACCCACGGCTCCCGCACCCAGCCACTCGTCACAAAGTTGTGGGCCTCGAGGGCCTTGCTCGACTTCAACTATCCCGAGTAATAAAACTCGTCCTGAGAACGAGAACTTCGGTAATATCGGAGCTGTCGACACGAGGCCGCAAGTACACGTCGCTGCACAGTCGCCCGCACGAAGCGTGAATGGGTCCAGCCCGCAGAGTCTGGTCTTCTCTTCGTACCGCTCGCGGTCTTTTTGGCACAGCGTTGCGGTGTAGTCTTCCGGTGCACGACACTCCTTGGAGTTAAATTTGCGTCGCGCTCGCACTCGATCACGCCTGCAAGCTATGCCAACGCTCGCAAACACGACTGCGCCACTGCACTCCCCGGCCGCCTCTGACAAAAAAAAAAAAAAAATGGCTGCCTAGCCAGAGTGCATAGCGTCGCCGCCGTTCGTGCAAGCTCCCTATAGCTCCCGGCGCTGGCGTTTCGCTAGCTCGGACAAACGAATTAGCCCGTCGGCGACGCTGGCGTTCACGGGCAAGCAAGCGATAGCGTTCCAAACGGGAAGCCAGCTCGGCTTATGTGAATCAAACATGGCACCTGCGTGGCGCCAACGAGAGACATGAGACGCTGCGTGACGTCAGCGTGAGATATGAGACGACAGGACGGTCCACTAAACCATAGAGTTTCCTAAAATTAACTAGAGGGGACTCTGGCGCTGCGATCGTTCAGCCACGATGGGAATGATGGGTAGTACACGGATTTGCCTAGTCTTCGTGCTTCCCAGCTTCAAACGCAGTTGTGGCTTTGTTTATTGGTGCGTTTTCGTTCAGTTTCGGATAAAAGGATGGACCGTTGTGAACTTCGTGAGCATATTTGAATCGTGAGCCTAAAAAAGGTGAAGGTGGTGAAGCGTAACTGCTAAACCTTTGTTGAACTTTGTATTGCGGCAAAGCGAATTCGGGCCATACGCAGCCAAAAGAACGAAGACTAGGCAAGACTAGGCAAATTTGTGTACTACCCATGATTCCCATGCTGCCTGAAACTCCGTGTGTTGCAGCCCCCATCGACACTAGCGCCAGAGTTCCCTCTAGTGTATTTATAGGAAACTCTATGCACTAAACCACTCCGCAGTCAAAACACACAGTGTACGTACTCCTCTCGGTTTGACTTCGTCAGACAACATTGTAGCGACTCGCGCAGAGCACTTATACGTAAAGCGATCCATTCGCGTCATATCTGACACTCTTGATTACCCGCGAGATGACAACATCCCCGTAAAATCTCCCGCATTGGATATTTCGCCAGGAATGCTTAAACGCGCGTGACATCAGAATATCGCGAGTCTTTTTGCGATTCGGGCTTTCAGGAAGAGCTGATTACGTTCGGGGAAGTCGAGTATGCCTCATCAACATCCACCTCGGAAACGACCGTCAGATGAGCGTCCTTCCAATAAAGCTAAGCACATACATGCACTGTTCCGTGGCAACGGTATAGAGACCCTCCTCTCCCCCCCCCCTCCCTCCCAAGCAAACACACACGCACGCACACGCACACGCACACACACACACACACACACACACACACACACACACACACACACACACACACACACGCGCACACACCAGGAAAAGGAACTGTAGTAGCACGGAAAGTGAAGCTAGGTTGCGAATGGATGCGAAGAGAGACCCCCCCCCCCACACACACACACACAACAGGAAAAGGAAGCTCGGTTGCGAATGGATGCGAAGAGAGAGAGAAAAACCACCTCGATATCAGTGCACGTGGCGTTGTTTCGTCACCTATCCGTCTTATATTACGCAACTGGTCGATCGTTAGAACTTGCCGTCTTTTGAATTGTGCGTGTGTTTTTTCGCACATCAATACGTGCTCATGCTGCCACTCTACCCTATATTTTTTTTCTTTTTTTTACGTTACGTAAGTCGCGAGGCTCGAGGAGATTGCTCCCAGCAAACGGCCATGGAGTCGTATTTAAATGAGTTGTATTCCACTCTCTTAATTTCGTTTCCTCTGCCCAAGAATATTTTAAATATTTGTTGCAAAACCACACTTACCACTTTTGCTTGACGCCTCGTGATACGACACTGGCAATGGTAATAAATGCTTGGTGGAGGAATCGCAGATATATATAAGTGGCTATATATTAAAGGAAAGGAAATATAAGGCGCTTGATTTTGTCTCCCTTATCAGGGACATGGCTAAGAGGCCCGATTTAAGACCTTGTTCTCGTGGACTTGAGATAAGCGTGGCTTTTGGAAAAAAAAAAAAGAGAGAGAACGAAAGAAGGAAGACTTCTTTCTAGGAGCTCGTTTCTTTGTCACAAAAGACGAAATTAATTCAACATACACTAAAGCCAACTAAAGCATAGGGGAGATCAATAGTTGTCTTTAAGCGTAGTGTAGTAATTATGAGGTATATTCAAATTAATTAAAGTGAAAAGAGGACACTGTCAGACGTGTACTTCGAAGGTTTCGGGTTCGGATCCCGCCGACGGAAAGGGTGTTTTTTCGTGCGCTCTAAATTATTTCAATTTATGTCGTAACTGCTACACTGAGTCAAGACGACAATTAATACCCCCTATGGTTTTCTTGGCCTGACCGACTGTTGAATTCATTTGATTATAAAAACATGCTGCCAAGTGAAACAATCTTAAGCAAAGGTTTCAATATTGCTTGTGAACAGAAAGCGAGAAATGAAAGAAAGTGCTAACTTCTAACAAACTTTCCTAAAATTGGTAAAATGCGATTTGTTTAAACAATAGAATTTTTTTTCTATGTGAGCATGCAAACAATGTGACGGAGCGTATCACTGTACCGACGATTTTACATTCTACACATGGGCGCAGCCCCCTTGGGTTGTTGAACGAATGTTTTCTTATCCTCGTATGTCGACTCACGGAAATAAGTTCACGAAACTACGAATGCACCAACGAAACAGGCTTCGTGCGCATGCTTCTACCGTAGCACTGTTCATTAAAGGGGCCCTGCAACACTTTTCCAAGTAGCCATGGAATGGATTCACTAAAGCAGCTTATTGCCTCACGAATTCACCACCGCAAAACTTTTTAGAATCCGTCCAGTACGAGCGGAGTTACAAAGATTTGTCGCACGCTGCAATTGCATTCTCTCTTCCCTCGTCCCGACGAAAGCGCCGGAAGCTAAGCAGGGAGGGATGGCACTGGGGAAGAAAATACGTCACGCGCGTCTCGTGACCTTGAGCACTTTTCCTCTTTTTTTTTTTTTTTTCTCCGAATGCGCGTATTTCAGTGCGATCGCACGCGCACGCGTGGAAGAGTCGTGGCCTCCCGCGGCGGCCCCAGTAATGACCGAGCGCGCCATGCTCAAATCAGCCAATGGCTGATACTTGGCCTGTCACGCAGTAGTTTTTGAGCTTGTAGCGTCATTTGTCGAGAGAAGAGAAAGCGGTTTTTAGCTGACTTTGAGAATTTATTGTATACATTCCAGGCCACGTGCTGCGCTATAATATTTGGCTCGCGTGTTCTCGGGAGTCTCGACTATCGATCGGCAGCGTTTTCTGACTATGCTCAAAGAGAGTTGCAGGGCCCCTTTAAGTTAAAGATACGAAACGGTAAGGCTAACAGCCCAATTAGCGGCACGAAAGCCCTAACGGTAGTTTAGCCGTGTTGCGAACGTCTGAAGTACCATTATGGTTTCTCCAAGACAAGGCTGTACACAATATAGGTTTATGCCGCTATGAACACGCCCGGGGTGACTCCAGCGGGGGGTCGCGGGCGAGGGGAGGAGCTGCCCCCCAAAATTTTCGCCTGCCTACCGCAGGCCCCCCATCCCTCTAAGAGCAATATTCAAAACACAATGAACAAGTTCCACGCCGGTGCTTTTGGAACACGCAGGTGGCCTCGCGGAAGTACGCGAACTGTACGTCAGGGAGGGCAAATGCATGCTAATCTCATAAGCGAAGCAGAGAGAGAGAGAGATGAAGAGGAAGGCCGGGAGGTTAACCAGATACTAGCATCCGGTTTGCTACCCAGCACTGGGGAGGGGAAATAGGGGCAAGAAAGAGGGTGTAGAGAGAGAGAGAGAAGAAAAAAAAATTGAGAGGAAAAAAAATGCACGCGCACGCAGGATAAAAAACGACACGCACAGGAAGGGCGTTCTGGCTAAAGTCGTTCAGAAAGGCCGGTCGATCGCAAAAATCGCAGCAGCGCTTTCAGGGCCTTCTTCTGTGACGTCGCATCCTGTCGATGGCTTAAAATCCTTTCTTCCGACAAAGGTCGGTCATCTAACTTGTTGAGCGCGTTGCAAAGGCATAGTCGCTGTGCCCTATACTGTAGGCAATCGCAAAAGATATGTCCAATTGTCTCCTCATTGCCACAGTAGTCACAGGCTGCGGTGTCGGCCATCCCTATGCGGAAAGCATACGCGTTGGTAAACGCAACACCCAACCACAGCCTACACAGAAGGGTCGCGTCTGCTCGGCGAAGCCCCTGATGGGACTTGAAGCAGGTGAACACTGCGTGGCGACACTGCGCCACGCAGTGTCGCCTATCGGCGACACTGCGTGGTTCAGAAGTCTCGTTATGATACTGGGCTGACTTGGCGCCGTCCATGCCTACTCGACAAGTTCGTCATGAAGCAAAAGTGCAAGTAGCGTGGGGACCGACTTCTCAGCGACAAATCATAGCCACACGCGAGATTACACGACCTTCAGTATTTCATTCCCACCTGCATGCCTCATTCTCCTTACCGTTCTCGAAAAACTCGAAGTGCGTGACATTTCGCCGTAGTCCTCCAAATACGACGTCTTACAGCTTGACGACTATACGATTACGTGTACGGAACGGCGAGAGTGTCCACCATCGTGCACGCACGCTGCACGCAAATAATTCTTCGGAGACTTCCGTAACTTCTTGTTCCTTATTCTTTCAGAGTCATGTATAACGTGCAACATTGCGAAGGCTACTCAAGAAGTTCGGTTACGCAGAAACGCACCTCCACGCATTTCATGGTGAGCTCAGAGCGAGCCGTCGATATGGGCAGCAAACGTGCCACCCCCCCCCCCTCCCCAGAATATACACTAAGGAAAAGCAAATAAACACCTATTGATTTACAGCCTTGTATTAACAGCCGTTCCCCTCAGTTCGTCCATCTTCAAGCTACAAAATTTATTTTAAGGCGAACGCCTTATACGACTCATGAGTAAAAAAAAATCCGGCGTCCGGCATTGACAACACGGAGGGTACCAAAAGTAATGTGCAGTGTATACCCGCATCTGCCGGGTCAGGATTCAGGCGATTTAAAGTTTAATAAAATGTGAATTAACGTGAATTAATATGCTAAGCGTATGCCAAATGATCAGAAGTGACCCTCAAGTGCATACAGTCAGTCAGATGTCAATTAAGGCCGTGCAAAGAGAATCAAGCGGGAAAGCTAATTGAAGGTTTATTAAGACTAAAACAGGGAATCAAGCGCTAAATGGATTTAATGTTAATTAAATGCGAATCGAATGCCATGAATTAGTCATGAGCCAAACCAGGGTGCTTTTACCTATGTTCTCGTTAGGGTTAGGTGAAGGGACAGTCGATTTTTTACTCAGCCTACATAATGAACAATTTTATGTAATAACAACTAAAAGCACTGAACCGCATCGTTGTGCTAACGCAGTTACTGCGAGTAATCAAGCTAGTTTCCACGGCGTCGCACACTGTGCGAAACTTGAGCGTCAGTTCCTTATACTAACATTGCATCAACAAGGGGTCTAAGAGGAAGTAACCCCGGATGTAAATGTTGTCACTTGCTTCTCTTCTAGGAAGCGCCTCCGCTTCTGAGCTCGTGTCAAAGGCCATTATGGTGCGAGCCGATGTGGCACTATTCGAGCTTCGTGCGAGAACTTCTTCAGGTAAGAAGGTCAATTCCCGGGTAAGTCATTTTCTGTGAAGCCAGGAGTCTCTCATTATGATAACACGGATAATTGTATTGCTCGCGTTCGTGCTATTTGCAACAGTGCCTAGATAAAACCAAGGGTAAGTTAGTCGCTTTAACGTCACCCTTACTATCGTATGCTTGCTCTTTGTCCTCTGAAAGTTTGATGCCATGCTGGAGCCGACTATTGCCTAAGCTGAAAGCTTACTCAAGACAACAAGGGGAATCTGGGCTAGTTGGTTATAGTTCATTTTCGATCAGCTTACAGCGCAAGAAAAGTTGAGAGTCAGCGCTCGTGTCGTAACATCCTTGTGTGCTTCTTTATGCACTGTTTTTTTTCATTCCTTAAGCGCTTTAGGGGTCGGGGCCCCGCTCGTTGCGATGAGTGCGCTCATCTACCGCTTGTACTTTCCCCTGCAGGGCGTGGTCACCCGTGCGGTTGCGCTTATCTCATGATGGGGGGTGGTTTGTACGTCTTGTGCTTTCACTGGAAAGTTTGCGTTGAAGTTACAGGGTGCTCGAAGGTCACTCAAAATGCTATGTATGCCTGATAGCGCACACGCCATACGTGACCTGAGAGCATAGGTCGGCAAAACTTGTGGAGCTCACTCAGACTCACTCATGAAATATATTTTGCGCTCAGGGCTCACTCTGACTCAGACTCACCAAAATGTTCCTGAGCCGGACTCACTCGGACTCACACTCACCAAAATTTTCTTCAACCGGACTCACTCGGACTCAAACTCACCACAACATCAATCACCCGGACTCACTCAGACTCAGACTCACGGCTCGATCTGAGTCTGAGTGAGTCCGAGTGAGCCGACTCATGAGTCCGTTAGCCTAGAATTAGCTTTTTCCACCATGGTGTCAATGCTCTTTAAGACCAATATCTCACGTAATCGGAGCTCTTCTTGGCGCCTTTTGATATGTACCTTCGATACGAGTTATGAGTGCTCGCAAACCAGTAAGGTAATTTTTCTTGAAAGGGATGACAACATAAGATATATTTATTTAGAACTTCTCTGGAAAAGTTAACGGGGGGGGGGGGGGGGGGGGTCAAGGCACCCCGCTACTTAATTCGCGCATCTGATCAATATATATTGAAATGATTTATGAACGACACTGCTTTGGAATATGTCTGAGTAGACGTGAGTAAAACCGTGAATCCTGGCGAGGCTGACAGTAATGATGAAGATGAGTAGATAAGACCATAGGTCGGCAAAAGAAGGTGTAACTCACTCAGACTCACTCAAGAGATATATCTTGCGCTTTGGACTCACTCGGACTCAGACTCACCAAAATTTTCCTGAGCCGAACTCACTCAGACTCACTCTCACCAAAATTTTCTTCAACCGGACTCACTCGGACTCAAACTCACCTAGATATTACTCACCCGGACTCACTCAGACTCAGATTCACGGCTCGATCTGAGTCTGAGTGAGTCCGAGTGAGTCGACTCATGAGTGAGTTCGCCGACCTATGCCTGAGAGTACCTGACATGTGGCATTAAAAGAAGCAAAGGCTTGCGATATAGATGATTATTGTTGTGGGACAGAAAGACGCCCACAAGAGTGCGTCTGTTTCTAAAGTATATGCCTGCGCGCTAGATGTGGCCAACCAACAGTATGTTTAATTTCTTATGAAACTATTTTAACACGAAAGTGTTTTATGCCGGGGCCCACCAAGACTGCACTGGCGTACTTGAAGGACGTTGTGACGTCCTTCAAGGACGTTGTGAAATGTGCGCGAACAGGTGACAAAGGGCAAATTTAGAACAAGAAGTTTCGTCGACGGGAATAGAACCCACGACCCTCGCTCCGCAGCACGTGGCAAAGAACGACTCGGCCACTGAGCGTACGTTTTTTAGCGTACTAACGGCGAGCTATTTATATGCACCATTTTCCGCTGGCGGTAGGCAGAGCTCGGTGGCAATTAAACGTGTTCTCGTCATCCCCAGCGTGATGGTACGGAGTGCGTGAAGGGTGCGCTTTAAAGGTCGTTGCCCCGCTCCTTGTGATGCGCGTGCGCCTCCTACTTGTACCACCTGTACTTTGACCCTACAGGGCGTGGTCGCCCTTGCGCGTGCGCGCTTATTTCGTGATGGGGGGTATTTTTTACGTCTTGTGCATTCACCGAAAAGTTTCCATGAAGTTACAGGGCGCACGAATGTCCCTTCGCGCACTACAGCGGCCGCTTTGGGAATGGAGCGCTCTGCTCAAAGACAATGAAGTCACAAATGTGACAGATGTTAGTTCGTGCTACTCATGTGTGTGCTTGTGCGTTCGTTTCATGCGTCTGTCGTGTTTGAGCAGCGTGCTTGAAAGTGTCGAGCTGTGACAGCTGTTAGTTCGCGCTCGTTCTGAGTGCGTTCTTTTGGTGCGCCCTTCGTGCTTGAGCAGGGCGCTGCAAGTTTTGAGCTGCTTGTCATTCTTCGCGCGACATTCCAATATGTTGCTATCGCATTCATTGCTTCGCCCTCACGGCAAAACTGTGACCTTTGTTTGTGCTGGCTGATGCCATCTTTGCGCGGTGTTTACGATATGCTGTGTCCAGGTATGTGTTATCAACTTCAGCTACCGACAACGGTTAAATAATCATCAGCATTAGTCGTCGGGACGGCGATGGACCATTATAGGCGTCAACGTGGGTGCACCCATGTCAAACAATGCTATAGCTGCCAAACATCAATAGCTATCGTACAAGCTCTCATATATCAATGCACAATGAACGCTCAACAACCTTTGTGGTGAAACGTTTCACTTTCGTGTTATACCGATTCCTATGACGGAAGGATCAGCCATGTTTCTTGTCAAAATAAATTGGGCATCAGATGTCCGTAAAGGGCCCCTTCCCTGTCTTGTCGACCGTAAATGTTTTCTGATGCGTCGTCGTGACGATAATGGTAGCTGGTGCACTTTAACGTTCCCGAATATTCATAAAAGTTTCGTATATCTCGAGCTAAGACACCTTTTGGACACATGGACAAACGTTGGTAGTGCCCCTCGCGCAGTTAAACCGCTTTAAGCTTCCTGAGATGCACTGGTCTTATCGAGACACTTTTTGTGCGCTGACTGTTTTAGTGCCTTTCATGTAGCTTGTGTTATCTACATGTCCTGTACTGCGCATATCACTTCATTCTTCACGATAGCCATACACAGTAACATTTCAGGCTTACCACGAGGGAGACATTTACAATTTTTAATAATAAGATCTATCTATCTATCTATCTATCTATCTATCTATCTATCTATCTATCTATCTATCTATCTATCTATCTATCTATCTATCTATCTATCTATCTATCTATCTATCTATCTATCTATCTATCTATCTATCTATCTATCTATCTATCTATCTATCTATCTATCTATCTATCTATCTATCTATCTATCTATCTATCTATCTATCTATCTATCTATCTATCTATCTATCTATCTATCTATCTATCCGACCTAGATACTAATTTTTGCGTACCCATTGCTTTTTTTTCCTGTCTTTCTTTCCTTTTCTTATTTCCTTCCTTTTTTTTTTCTTTCTTTAGTGATTGGCGCTTCACTCAACCACAATTCTTGCTCGAGTACGACTGTTCAACTAAACCGCTTACTGATTTCATAAGCACAATTGTCAACCCGAGAAGTTAAATGAAATCATGTCGCTGCCTCTTATGAAGATGATCCGTGACTGGACGCTCTAGAAAAGGACTTGCACGAAGCTTCTCCCATGAGCTCCTCAATTAGAAGCGCGCGTATTTGCTCACGCTCTTCCTTACTACTGCGCTGTATTTTTTTCCCTTCTCCTTACCGCGTAATGACCTTGGACAAACAGGCAAGGCTCTTTCCACAACACAACTTCTACTGCTCAGATAATTTCGTGCAGTAAAACTGAAAACATACACCTCTGCGCAGTTGACTGCTGAAAGAACCACATATAACCTGCATGTATCGCACGTCGCTCTAAGCCTAAGGGCCCCTAAACTTTCGAATTAAAAAGAAGAGAGGTTCACGTGATAGGAATAAAGTATGTCATCGCCTCTTTCCAAAAGGGCCGATAATTCGATGCAGTGCAGTGCTGAAGCTTCATGCTGTGGGTGATGATGGTGAACTGTGGAAGATTTCGTCAGATATATTTATATCCTGCGTTCACTTATTCTTCGATCGCCTGCACCTCGCTTCTGCTAAAAGGTGCCAGAGGGGCTGAAAACTGACCGTTCATTGAGTGTATAATGCCGATTTCCGAAGAAAACAGACGTTCGCATTCACAACGGGTCTTCAAATGATGGGCAGTTGTCAATCAAGGATTACATTCAGCTATAGTCAATTTTTTTCCGACAGGCGTATTATAATTGAACTAGCCGAAACACTGCAACCAGCCACCTAAAGCACCACTTGTTTCACAGCGTTGATAGGTATATTAATGTCACATCTCAAGGTATAATGAAAAAATCGTAAACACGGGGTGTCACTGGAGACGACGTTTCGACAAGCTGCCGTTTCGTGTTCCTTGCTCGCCTTCAATATTTTTGAGCAGTTGATCGTCCCAATGGATTAGCAACGCACCCAGCCCTGCTCTCCTAAGTACCAATTCCGTAGTTGAAAACCTCTAAATTTAACACAGTATATTTTTATTCGCGCGCTAATAAATCAGGCTTTGAAGAATGATAGCGATTAATGCAATAGTAACAAATTGTAATGTATTAAGGAAGCCTGGTAGCTGACTCTCTTGGATCCAGCCTCGCGTGACTCCACAAAACGCTTCTGTAAGAGAATGCGGCCGCTCCAGGGAGTGAAACGGTTTTCGTGCAGTCTCTTCGCGTTGAGAGCGCATCACTTTCATGAATATACGAGCCATTCGCTGATGCTTGCCGAGATAGCGCCGCGGCAACGATCACGGCTGCGCATTTCGAATCAATGTCCACAGTTGCTGCTCGAACGACACCCCCGCGTCCTTTCACGCTCCTTCAAGACAGGTTAGGAGTTTCCTCTCAGCTTGAGCAGCATTCGACAGCAGGCGTCGCACGAGGGGCGATGTTATCGCATGCGTCCTCCGAGTGACGGAGGTGGGCCGGCACGTTTGATCTCGGCTTCGGCCGCGTTCGTTGCCACCGCTAGTGCGATTTTACCTGCGGGTACAACATACGATTCGCGGGGGGGAGGTTATCGATGTGGACTGTATACGGAACATAACGGCGACGGCAAAATCCCATCGAGAGTGGCCATATAATTGATATTGCCACAAAGAACTGCTACATTGGAAGCTCTCGCATCGCCTTACCGGCTGAGGTGAAACCAACGCTTTCCCACCCTTTATCTCGAAAACATGCTCTTTTCGGGCGGTGCCCACTTAGAGATAAAGTTGTTTCACTGTTCATGTAAACACTAGGTTAGCTCCAAGATACGAGGTCATTGCTATCATGTTAAGAG
Organism: Rhipicephalus appendiculatus; assembly: GCA_030522465.1. Classification (NCBI taxonomy): domain Eukaryota; kingdom Metazoa; phylum Arthropoda; class Arachnida; order Ixodida; family Ixodidae; genus Rhipicephalus; species Rhipicephalus appendiculatus. The sequence goes on from JALIZH010011908.1 coordinate 67,754, forward strand.
ATCACTAAATCGACATATCAAGACGAGTATTGATGACTTGATCCCCAATGAAGTTTGCCAAGATGTGCAGGTTTCTCGAGGAAGCTAGTAACGCAAAGACACGCCAAGAGAAGTTTCTGCCCGACAGCATTTGCTACATTAAACTTGTAGGTTTTGCGCTACGCTGAGCGCTAACCTTTTATCATGCTCCTACTAAGGTGGCGACCGCGGCCGCCTACGTAGGGTTGGTACGGCTTCACTCGAGGCCTGATTTGAACTCCGGAAATTCGTTATAAATCTCCTTGACATCAATTTATCAAGTGCCTTCCACTCCGTCGATAGCGCCCGGACTACTGTCGATCGCACGTCCCCAGATTTTCGCGAGCTTGGCTGAGAAAAATATTTAGGAAACTAAGCCGTTCTGCACACAGGCGATATCCTCGGTCCTAAATAAACTCGGATGAACTCGGGCTTTCTGAACGCGCAATTTTAAAGACACAGCGGGCGCTTCAAATCCTGCAGACCTATTTACAGAAAGGCTTGGCATACACTGCACGCACACGTTAGAATGAAGCTCCTTTGCTTTACTATTTCTTCGTTCTTTGTCATTGCCAGCTACCCTTTCAACCGCTCGGCGTAGCAAACAAGATTAGATCAGAGTAAATATCGTACCACGATAAGGCGAAGATTAGCGCCGGACCTGTGCGTTGTGCCGCTTTATTTGCTCGCGGTATTTTCTCTTTCTTACGAACCAACTCGCCGAAGGAAACGCTTTAATACGATTAGGTTCCCGCTCAATATCCCTACCGTTTTGTGTGATTATTGACATAAAAATGAAATGAAGAAATTCTTGTCGCTATTTCTTAATGACACCTACTTTTTTCACTTTGGTTGTCCGGATAAAAAATAAAAAAGAAACAAAAAAGACTATATATATATATATATATATATATATATATATATATATATATATATATATATATATATATATATATATATATATATATATATATATATATATATATATATATATATATATATAGGTATATATATATATTGTCACGGGCGAATATGGCAGAAGATGATGACGACGAAGTGCTGAGCGGAGCGCGCTTGATCTGCAGCAGCGTTGTACGTTTGTTGTTAAATATACGCTGTGTATATAGCTTCTTCCCCGTAACACTATATATATATATATAAACGCAGAAACACTTTTATTGCTTTGTGATGTATACGAGTTGGCCACCGACCCAGTATTTTCGCCAACGAAAACGCTCGCTCCGCGTCCACCGAGTGGTGTTCTTGTTCATGTCACTGTCTGTGTGTGCTGTGCTGGGGACAGCGCGCACTAGCTGATGCACATCCTTGTCGTCGCGGCCGGACGAAGATTTTGGCGATGGCTCACGCTGCATCCCTACGCTTATTAATCCCTAGTCTTAGGTTTCTCAGTCTTTCTCAAGGCAATTACAAGGAGACAGTGATTCGCTATATCGGTAGTTTTGTTATAGAGATTGTTCAGGCCTTGAAGTCAGCGCGCGACGAAGTCCAAGCACACCCTCGGTCCTGGCAGATGACGAGTGAACTTTTGCAATCGAGCTTTTAATAATTTAGTAAATCAGTTACAATAAACAGACTACACTCTTTCTTAAACTACACACTTCGGTTACATAGTTCGCTACATAGCCCTAGCCATGAAAAGAAAGTGGCATGCGACCAGCCGCTTCACACAGCTCCGCACCCAGCTCCGCTCAAGTAAGCCTCTGTCCCTGCCGCACCCTGGTGACGTAGCAGCGCAGTGTTTCGAGGCGATAATACGCGTTGGGCCAGATGCCGCTGAAAGACGGTGTTTCGTTCTAGAAGTTGAGGTAGGAGACGAGCAGCACAGATGTATGCTCCTTGTAAACGGAGGCTCTCTGGGCGCCGAAGTAATCTTCTCTGGGTTGTTGTTAATATGCACCGCCGAGGTTGTAACGTCAGCTTTTGTACTCCCGTTCAACAGTCTAGAAAGGAGGTGGTCCTTCTCTCCGATGACAAGTTCTATAGACTCACATAGTATCATCCCTTCCTCTCACAAGAGTGCCTACGTCAGGGTTGCCGTTGGTGGCTACTTTTGGATCCCGTTGGCGACGAAAATTTCCAGTTGGCGCCATGGCACTTTTTAAAGCTTCTGGTTTTACTTATTCAAAATGGTTTTGTACCGCTTATGCTCTATTTGGCTAGAAATTTGACGCTTATATCAAATGACAAGGCTACTTTGGCTACTTTTGGCGTGAGTTCTGGCGTCTTTTCATGTCCACCCAACAGCAACCCTGGCCTACGTCAAGGCGAGAAAATGCGTTTTCCTCCTTAACTCCATCTCCAAACTAACTTCGTCCTCTTCTCTCGTATTCGGCACCTGCGCGAATTACAAAATTCATTCCAATCAACCTTATTTATGTACGAGACCGTAAGATTCGCCTGCAAAGACGGTTTGAAGCTGCGCCCGTTCTCCATAAAAGCGAGATGGCCCCGTACTTCATTATCCTCAAAAGTACTTTCGGGGCTCACATATGCGTGAGCTCATACGAAAACACGCGCGAAGCTGCGCATCGCCATTCGAAAACGGGGAGGATCTGGAATGAACGTGTGCGCCGCTGCTAGCGTATGCCACAGCCAATCAGAGAACCGCCCGTGAAGACAGAAGCGGGTACACCTTTGTTCTGCAGCGTACATCAGTATACGAATACCAGGTATACGCTGCCGTCGATGTAAGCGAAGTATGTCGGATACGTTGATTGAAACGGTTGATGAGACACAGGCTGCGCACACTCGAGTGCAGCAGTTTTTTTTTCAAAAGAAAAAAAAAAGAAAGAAGCCTTTCGTTCATAACCCGAGTCTGTGCAGTGGTTTTCGAAGGAAATTCGACCCCTTTTCGTCCTCAGACTCGATGGCGCCGTATATTACCGGCCATAATGGCGTGGAGTGGTTTGCCTTTTCGCGAGCTGTTCTCGCTCCCGCGATCGAGCTTTCGCTTTGGGGCAATTGTTCGGGTCCAGCGTTGCTCACCGTTGGAGGTGAAATGAAACAGCACCGTACGTGTTTTTCGCGTTGGAGAAGCCCATCTTCGTCCTTGATGATCGAAATACCTCGTAATGATTTTTCCAATGTCTCCTTTGTGTCTTTAACATTGAAGTTCTAACGCAGAGATGTTATTACTGTTCGGCCAGCGACGCCGGTGCGATCTTTTTTAGCACACATGTGCTGCTCCTCCCAGCGCAGACCGATTTGCAGACCAGAATTTTTATAGCTTTTAGATGGCAGCCATCTTTGATTGGCGGCAACATGTCAGGTGGAATGAACGGCCACGATTGTGTACGGTCAATAATGAAAATAAAAAAGGAGGTATAATGGTACCCAAAAGTAATCTGGAGTGAAAAACGATTTCATATTTGAAAAAAAAAAAAAGAACTCCCGAAGCTAGCAGTCAACGCCTGCACCGAAAAAGAACGAACTGACAGCCCTCTGCGAATTACGGAAAAAAAGAATTAAAAGTTTTAAGTAGTGGATACGCTTCCAATTAGTAAAACTTTTGTAATAAATGTCACCTTGCTACCAACTTGGTGCTGTGGCATTGACCCAGATCGGTTGTCGTTTATTGTATTAATGAATGGCTAAACAACTAAGAAGGTCACCACACACAAGTAGCCCTCGCACAGTGGGGGGCAGGGGGAGGGGCATCCCGTCCCGCCTCCCCTAAAGGCCTGACCACATGTACGCGTTGCAGCGCGTCAGCGCTTGGCTCTTTGACACGGCGCCACGCCCTCTCCCTATGGAGAGAAAGGGCGCGTGACTACGCGAAGCTGCTCGCCCTCTCTCTCCAAAGGGAGAGGGCGCGGCGCCGCGTCAAAAAAGCCACGCGCTGACGCACTGCAGCGCGTACGTGTGGTCAGGCCTTAATACCTCGTTTCTGCACTGCGTTCTGATCGTAAGGACCTCAGAGGGAGGGGTCGAGAAGAGCGTGGGGAAGGGGGAAGGACGCTGCGATAAAAATATCCCCCTCTCCCAATACAGAACCCTGTGCATGCCTATGCTTGCTACCAGTCTTCGCCCGCCATTGGCTGTGACGTAACCAAACACGCAGAACCTACGCTATAAGTGACGTCATAGCGCTGGAAAAGGCGGGACGGGTAAGATGACCCTACGTCCTGTCATCTTGCACTTTCCTTCTTTCGATCACTGTGACGTCATTTAGAGCAAAGAACCAACTAGCCCGAACATACGTACCACCCCTTGATTCTCTATACGTCACACCGGTTTACGAATGCAGTGTGTGACCATGCTTAACTGATACTGCACTGGGAACGTGGGCAAAAACGACCGATAGTCACTCCGAATACGCGAGAAATGAAGCGTGAGTCACGAACCTCACCTTAACTGTTGTCCGTGTGTCGGCTTAAAGTGCACTGCTCGCCCGACGCGATTGTATAATAAAATCTGGGGTTTTACGTCTCAAAACACGATATGATTATGGGAGATGCCGTAGTGAAAGGCTCCGGAAATTTCGACCATCTGATGTTCTTTAACGTGCACTGACATCGCACAGTACACGGGCCTCTACCATAGCGGCTCCACCGAAATGCGACCGCCGCGGCCGGGATAGAACGCGCGACCTTCTGGTCAGCAGCCGAGCAACGTAGCCACTGTGTCTCCGTGGCAGACCTGACGCGATGCAGCCAGCGATATGGTAGAAGTCCCTCTGTTGTTCATTTTTTTCCCAGGCCTTTGTACTGTATGGATTCTTGCACTGGCGTAGCCAAGGTTTGGGGAAAAGGAAAGTTCAACACCCCCCCCTCCCCCCAACCCCCCGAAGAAATTCTCGCTTACGCCGCTGGATTCATAGAATATGCTTACTCATTCTTTCGTCCCTTACATCAGAGGCCTCAAACACAGCTCAGTCAACGCATTTACCGTATTTCACACATGGTTCATTTCTGAAGAGAACATGGCGTTAGCATTCGAGGAACATATCGATACTTATCTCCAGAATGACTCAGATATGGACTTCGATTCTGAAAGATCGAGATTTTCGTCCACGGTTATATTTAAACACATGGCGACCGCATGGGGCGCCTCACGAATAGAACAACGCTTGAGATCCGTCCCGTCTCTATAGCTTACCCAAACAAGGCGTTATTAATCACGAAATGGCAGTAAATAATGCGAGTTTCATTTAGAAAAGTCACAAACATTTTATTTTATTCCTTGTGAAGCCACAGGCAGCGTGTTTTAGACCTCTGCCTTATACATGGTGTCTTACATAGTGAAGAAGACTGCTGAAAACGACGCAATACACAAATCCACCACTGCAACGACGGAAGAATATCGTCACGTGGTCGTGACGTTGCCGAAGGCAGAGACGGCGTGTCCAAAATGAAACTCTTTATTTGGCCGAACTTGTGGCCGGCAAACGGAAAGTCAGATTACAGCAAGCAAGGCACGCTGTATACAACGAGAGCGTCGGCCGTCGAAAAACTGACAAGCGGTGAAACGCGTCGGCATTTATACGTGTGCCACCGAATATTCCAGCCTTGTCACTGGTTGTCGCGCAAGCCCTGGAATAAGCTCAATTTATCGAGTCTTGCACGCAATTTTAACACAACAATCTACAATAGTCGCGAAGCTTCTCGAACACTGAGATGCGGTTTGCGCTGAGCATTGCTGACAGTCTTTGGGCGCCAAAAACCGAATACAGCAAAAGTGAAAATAAGAAACGCGCTGGGCAATATTTTATATCTATGCGTACAACTAGGACGCACACCCCCTTTAAGCTTCAGGACAGACAGACAGACAGACAGACAGACAGACAGACAGACAGACAGACAGACAGACAGACAGACAGACAGACAGACAGACAGACAGACAGACACAGAACTTTATTGAGGTCCTGAGGAACACAAGCGCTCAAGGCGGTAGAGCAGCGGGCCGTTCCCACGTCGGGACGGGTAGGCCGAGCCTCATCGCCGCGTCGTGGGCCTAATAAAGCAGCGCAAATGACATACAGCATAAAGGCAAGGAAAGTGACATTCCTTACGCCATAGCGTTACGAAGCCTATCACTCCCCCCACCCCCCGTCCCTTTCCGGTTCTCTTTTTATAATCCACCTTACGACCACGTCTGCACGGTATTCTCCGCAGAAACGCACTACTAACACAAAGCCTTTAAGATAGTGACCGAAAGTAGCGTGCTGTAATACGTGGGCTATCATCTTTCCACGCGGGCAGTGTCTCTAGCATACTATAAACATAACGACCATGGTTTCAGACATTTGTCGCGGTCATATTTATCCGCCTTTCTCCGCTTTCACAAAAGAGAAAAGAAAAATATGCGTAGTTTCTACTGGCCCACCGCGAATACGCCCCATGGAACGGTCGTTTTCATTCAAGTACCAGCCTGCGCTGAGGTAGCGGCAGCCGCTGCCTTTACCGCACGGCGTGCTGGCAAGCGGACGCTCCCACTAAGCAGGGAGGGGAACAGGTTTGAGTGACCTATTTTGCAGCGAAAGTCCACAGCACAGAAGCGATAAGGAATCGTCGCCTCTTCAACTGAATGGGCGGAGGAGAAGCGCTGCATAAGACGCCTCGTTACGAATGGAAAAAAAGAGGAAGAGCTAAAATCTCTGCCTCTTGTGGCCAGCGTTTCTTCGCTTCGCTTTTCTTTCGGTCCCTCTTATTTTTCGTCACGATACAAGTCAGACACACTTCAAGCACAGCGAACGCGCATAGCTTACTTTTGAGATAAATCTCCAAGGGACGGGAGACCAGCCACCGTGGTAGACAAGTGGTTATGGTGAAAAATTCGTTGATGGGCTAGTTGGTATACATGCCTTGAAATATACTATGTATTTTCAGAACTAAGAAACGAGGACAATAGCAGACACAAATGGCGCAGACTTGCGCTGACTTGAGTACTTTACATACCCGGAGGTTCGACGACTGTTTGGTTTAATCGACCCTCCTGGTAACACTGCCAGCGGGTATGTAAAGTGTTCAAATAAGCGCAAGTCTGTGTCGCTTGTGTATTCTATTGTCCTCGTTTCTTAGTTCTGAAAATACTTGGTTATGGTGCTCGACTTCTGACTCGAAGGTCGCGGGATCGAATCCCGGCCGCGGCGGCCGCATTTCGATGGAGGTGAAGAAATGCTATAGAGGCTTATGTGCTTAGATTTAGGTGCACGTTAAAGAACAGCAGATGGTCAAAATTTCCGAAGCTCTCCTATACGACGTCTCTCATAATTATATTGTTGGTTTGGCACGTAAAAACCCAACAATTATTATTATTATTATTATTATTATTATTATTATTATTATTATTATTATTATTATTATTATTATTATTATTATTATTATTATTATTGTAATTCGTTAGAATGCAAGTCAGGCACATTTCAAGCAAAGCGAACGTGCATAGCTGTTTCTTGACCTGGAGTAAAGCAAACCTCCAAAGGACGGGAGAACACTGCGATGCGCCAGACACACCGTACCCGAAGAAAATGATGCCCTTATTCGGCCTGGCCCAGAAAACTTGCAACGCATTCAGGCACGTGTAACGAAAGGCTGTGAACGACGCGCTCGGGTCGTGTGCGGTTCTGCGTCCGTAAATAGCCAAGCCGATCCGCAGAGTCAAGTCAAGCCAAACGCAGCTAAAACAAAGGTACATGAAGATGTTCATTTGTATATGTTTCTAAACGCGTCAAGAGCGGAACCTTATCCTTCGCAGTTGTTTTAGGGAAACCAGTAAGCAGACCAGATGCATGAAGACTACTTGCATGGCCAAGCAACTGACGGTGGTTCTGCTGCCCAAGGGCGAAAATTGACGGCAGTTCACTAGCGTGCCAAGGTGCGAAAAGTTATTCGATGACCCCATAATTTCGGTCACAAAGCGTACAGTCTCTTCTGTACTTCTTTTTTTACTCGCTGTTCTATCATTTTATTTATTTATTTATTTATTTATTTATTTATTTATTTATTTATTTATTTATTTATTTATTTATTTATTTATTTATTTATTTATTTATTTATTGCAACGGCGGTAGTAAGATGTGAATAAAAGAGGATTCTGCAGGCCTCGCCAGAAAACGACCTAGACAGCATCTTGTGAGAGCATGCGGCCGCTTTAAATCCAGCCTGCTTACATCTTCACAGCAAGTCTTTGCACTCAACGCGCCCATTCCTGTGTCATTTGTTGTGTTGAGCTTCGCTTCTATGCACAGCTTCTGTTCAGCAACACTGATGAAAGTGGTGGTCCTTCGTACAAAGGCGCTTACCTTTCTTACGGTTGTGCTCTAAGAACAACCTCAAGCCCACTTTTCTTTTTACCTTTCTTACTGTTGTGTTCTCAGAACAACCTTAAGCCCATTTTTTTCTATCTCCAATATGACCTCTAATATCTTCCTACGTAGACCATCGCTCCAGCCGACATGTTTTCCATCTGCATGCCACGATGCCACCCTCTTCAGAAGACTCAAAATGCACTTTGAGCGTTTCTCACAACTCTCCTTGGGGTTTTGTTTTTGTTCCGTTCTCCGAGATACCAGCCCACGCTTATATTACAGCGGCAGGTCGCCACGAGCCACTCGCCACCCAACCGGAACCTGTCAACCCTAGTTCCCACTTCGAGTGAATCCCACTTTGCTGCGAAGATCCCACTCAGCTCTCTGGCTGACGTTTCCTTCGTGCCTCTTCTGCCGGCAAGCGCGGTGCTGAAAGTCGAGGCTTTCGCGAGCAGCGCTGGCCGACGTGACCTGTGAGTGCAAAGAGCCCCGACTGACCCCAAGGACGCCTCCGGTGGCGCTACGCTAAGAGAGAAGCGCCTAGGCTTCGCGCAGCACGCCATTATGTCTCCTGTCGAGGCCGTCTCATTTTCTCGTCCTCCACACTGTACGCAAACTGCCGCGTCCCGTCTCTATCAATGCTTCGCACTCACGTGAGAAAAAAATCATGCCATATCCACGAAGTGAATGATGATGAGTGGGCGAAGCTCGATCGTTTTCATCCATGGCAGAAAGACAATGTGTGGTCTGGAACGCGCTTATACTTCATGGTCATCAGCGTCATCGTCATCGTTATCACGTGTAGTGGGTACATTCCACTATGCTGGAACGCGCTTATACTTCATCGTTATCACGTGTAGTGGGTACATTCCACTATACTGCGTCATCGTCATCTTTATCACGTGTAGTGAGTACATTCCGCTATACTGGAACGCGCTTATACTTCATCGTTATCACGTGTAGTGGGTACATTTCACTATACTGCGTCATCGTCATCTTTATCACGTGTAGTGGGTACATTCCACTATACTGGAACGCGCTTATACTTCATCGTTATCACGTGTAGTGGGTACATTCCACTATACTGCGTCATCGCCATCTTTATCACCTGTAGTGGGTACATTCCACTATACTGGAACGCGCTTATACTTCATCGTTATCATGTGTAGTGGGTACATTCTACTATACTGCGTCATCGTCATCTTTATCACGTGTAGTGGGTACATTCCACTACACTGGAACGCGCTTATACTTCATCGTTATCACGTGTAGTGGGTACATTTCACTACACGTGGCTACCTACCTACCTATCTAGCTACTACTACTGCGACTACAGAGGAGGGACAGACCCACACCCTAAGGAGCTTCGCCCCTAAAACCCTCGCGCGAGTTCATTGCACGTATCACTGCTCTACGATAAGCTGGCTCTAGAGCGGAAAGCACGAGGCTCATTAGGAACTGCGCTACAGGGGGTAATTTGGCACAAAAAAAAAGCAGAATCGTGGAAAGCAACAAATTTAAAATTGACCAGAACTCGCTATTTCTCGCTTGCTTCCAGTTTCAATTTTTATACGCGGTTTGTGTTGTGTTTCTATAGCCGTAGTAGTAATGTCCGCAATTCATATAATCATCAAGGCGCTTGAAGAACCAAGGGAAGAAGACTTCTCTTTGGCGCGAAAGCGCGCTAGATACGCTGCAGTTGGCTATGCTATATATAGTTTTGCCTGCGTTAATTTCATCAGCAAGGCGCTCGAAGATCAAGAGGAAAAAAAGACGCGCTAAAATCGTCATCAAGGCGCTTCAAGAACACGAGGAAGAAGAAAGACTTCTCTTTGGCGCGAGCGTGCGCTCAATATGCTACAGCTGGCTATGCTATATATTAAACTGCTCAGCGCAAAAATTAGACACGGTGCACATAGAAAAGACGAGGACCAGCGCACCGTGTACACCGGTGTATGTGCACCTTTCTATGTGCACCGTGTCTAATTTTTGCGCTGAGCAGTTTAATAATGGAATACCAACTAGCCCAATCCCACACTATGCTATATATGTGGTTTTGCCTGCGTTACGCCAAGCGATGACGACAGCATACGGCAGCCTGGCCCCCCTGAAGTGCTCCACAGCTAAAAGAAAAAGGCGGTTTTCGCCTTCAAGTCGTCTTAGGCAAATGCATAGGATACAGTGCGATTTTTTTTTTAGGAGTAAGGTTCCCTAGCCCCAGACCCCGCCGCATCCCCGCTCGCACTCCTCTCCCACCTGTCTCCCTCTCCCTGCGCTGCGCGCGCCGCGCACTCACTCGCTTAAGGCCTGACCACACGTGCGCGTTGCAGCGTGTCAGCGCGTGGCTTTCTGACGCGGCGTCGCGCCCTCTCCCTGTGTAGAGAGAGGGAGCGCGACTACGAGAAGCTACGCGCTTTCTCTCTCCACAGGGAGAGGGCGCGACGCCGCGTCAAAAAGACACGCGCTGACGCTCTGCAACGCGCACGTATGGTCAGGCCTTTAGTCGTTCCCGCCACCAAGCGCAGCAGACGCTCTCCCCACCCTACCGCCTTCATGAAAGCTAGCAGCGAGATCAGGCGCAAAGTCGTCTGCGTCCCATTTCTGAGCTCGTCGTTTGCATTCGTACACGGAACAACAGCTAGTTTTTTTTTGTTTTTTTTTTTCGGGAATCTCCTGCAGCAACTCTACTGAGAGTACACGAGGATTGTGTCGATCGAGCAAATACGGTAAATCGAAATACCTCTCTCTGTTTCTGAGCCCGGCAAACCTGAGGCACTCGATGCATTCATTTAATACCGCTGGGGCTGTCCAGATAGCCCACGATGCGGCGGTCAGGCTTAGCCGGCCCGTCCCAACGTGGGAGGAGCCCACCGCGCGCTAATCGCGCCTCTCAGGACTCTTAATATAAAAGTCTGACCATCCATCCGTCCTCTGAGACTTCCCATTCCCGCAAACTTTGAAGTACAATCTCAAACTTCTGCGCTTTCACAACAGCTGAGCAGAAACGTGCGGAAAGTATACTGATATGCGAGAGTATAGAGTAACTAAGAGAGTGACCACACACACACAAAAAAAAAAAGTACAGTAAGATTAAGGGCTACACCTCAGATAAAGCTTCACTTTCTGCGTCACGGACTGCCCTATCAAGCGCGCTTACAGACTCATTTTTTCCTTCCTTTTCGTTTTTTTTTTATGTGTGTTCTAGCACTGAGTATTCAATTCACTTAGGTGGCGAAACGCAAGACGTATCCTCTCTTTTCATGCAAGCGCGTGTTGCGCATTACTCCCCAATCGAATTCGTCAGTTTTTGTTTCACATTTTTCTAACTCACTTATCTTCTTATATCGGTTAAGTTGTTTGCCAGTGCATTTGGTTACGTCACCACTGTCACGGCAATTTGCTTAAGTGGTTATCACACGGCTCGCACAGTTCTCGCACGCTTCTCGTAGTCCGGTGAGACGGCTCTAAAGGATCAGAATAAATGGTTGTGGGACTTATTTTTATTTTTCGAAAGGGGTGCATACCCTATAGCGCTCGCGCACTCAGCAAGTCGTGCAATGCTTTCTCGTTGCGTATCCAACTCTAGAAAAATTCCTTTTTTTTTTATCTGTGCAGCAAGATGCATGTGCTCAGACAGATCCGAACGAACGCCATTTTGTTTTTCCTACGTGAGTTGAAGTTCCGACGATTTCGCGGCGCTTAAAGCTTTGTTGTTAAGAAACGAAAGAGGAAAAAAAAAAGCACCGAGACAGCATCAAAACAGGTCAAAAGTGAAGAAATGCAATAAAAAAATTGGGGGACCCTTAAGCTTCGCCTTTAAGAGTTGAACGCGATAGCGATATCCCGTCCCTAGTGCGTACTTCAATCACTTAGTGCATACTATGTAATGGGTAGTATGCTTTAAACCAGGAGAAATTATGTGCGGCAAATGTGGGAAATGTTTTCGAACTTGCTATGCACCCACTACGTGGTGTTAAGGGAATACGCGCAGTAAGGTGTGTGCCGTTTGTAATGGGTGGCTGGCTTTAAACTATGGAATCGTTATGATGGTCACATATTCTGACGCCCGATGGCAATTTACGCTTGTACACGCAATATTCCTGGGATATTACATGTTATATTGCGACGCCTATATAAAGGACGCTTGCGTTTGCGAAGCATGGAAGTTATTTTCACTGCATTTGCAAGCAGAGGAAGTTATTGTCACAGTATTTCCAAGCAGAGGCATGGCTGTGTGGTAGAACACCTGCTTGCCACGCAGACGACCGGGGTTCGATCCTCACTCGGACCCGAAAGTTTTTATTATTTATTTTATTTGCATCTTTCTCGATTTTTCGGTCACGGACAAGATGATGATTTTTCGGTCACGGACAAGATGATGATTTTTCGCTCACAACCAACGACGCCGACGCCGGAATTTCTGCGAAACGAGCTCTTTAACGCTGTCTCGTTAAAACGTTTCATGCATGGGAATCATGCAACATTGCAGCTTGGTCAACGGTAGGCCGATCTCGGAGGCTGTGAAAAACCAGGTGGGGTGCCCCCCGATCCTGGAGGCCGTGGAAAACCACGATAGGTGCACAAAGCTTTCGAGGGGAGTGGGGGGCAGGATCGATGCGATCGACTGAGTAGAAAAAGAGGTCTTTCACCTTTCAATCGTCTCAGGCGAACGCGTAAGGGACCGTGAGTTTTCTTTCTTTTTCGTTTGCGCTGTCTTCACTTTATAGTTTATTATTCGTCATTTATTTTAACACGCACTGGCACAAATAGCTTACTATTGTTCCTGGGCGCGTTAAATAAATTACTAATATTAATAATTGTTGGAGGTTTACGCACCAAAATCGCACTGTGAGTATGAGAGACGCCGTAGCAGTGGGGTCCGAAACTTTCCACGGCCCGGGGTTTCTTAACGTGCATCTAAATTTAAGTACACGGGCCACTGACATACGGCTTCCACTGAAATGCGGCCGCCACGGCAGGAATTCGTTCGTGTGATCTTCGGACCAGCTGTCGAGCACCATATCCACTAGACCACTGCGGCGGGTTTGGTTTGGTTTGGTTTGGTTTATTCAAGGCAAAATGGTACAAGATTGCTTTGGGGGACACGACTAAAGGCTAAGTAAATGCCTGACTTGGTCGTGCTACCCTGGCAGCACAGCAGAAACGTACCAGCAAGCACCGTAAGCAGAAAATTACAGCAGTACGTGTTGTCTTACACGGGTATCTTGATGAACAGAATTATGAGTAAGAGCAAAAAAGAAAAAAAAAATCATTAACAGGGTTCTCATTCAAGTGGTGGCAAATACAAAAAAAAAAAATACATGTTTTCAATCAAACGAAAACAGGTGACATCTTGATTAGGGCATCGAGATGCTCTGCATGACAAAAGATGTTATAATAAAGAACAGGCAAAGAGGTATAAAGAAGGTGTAAAAAATACAAAACATTGATTGATGCGAATTTTAAAAATCAAGAAAAGCATCGGTTTCTTCAACTGGGAACTCTTTCGCTTTTTTTTTTTTTTAATGATCTAGCTGATGTTCCATCTTCTGGTGTATATACGAATCATGGTGCTGTAAGAAATTGTAAAGACATTTTGAGCACTTCGTGTCTATGTTGTGCTCTGTCACAACGATGCAGAAAAAAAAATGTAAATGAACCAACTACAAAAAAAAAAAAAGACAGTCCTTCAGGGAACCATACATCTGGTCCTTTCAAAATTTCCTGTAACCACATTTAGTTTGTGCCTTCAGAATAATGAAAAGCGTCCAGCTGAGGAACTAATTAGGAACGGCTTTAAAGGAACTCAGAGTTTAAGGAGTTTCTGTGGCGCCATCATTAAAAATTGTTATTAGTTCGGGTACATCGCTCCAACTTCCATAATGAAGGCTTCCCTAGAGAGCCGTTCGCAACGCTAGAATATGCGCTATCGCAGCGACAAGTTTTGCTTGTCTGGCATATTTTTTTCAAGTATACCTTTCCAGGCACACGAAAAGTACGGCTGTTGCGAAACACTGGGAAAAGAAGCAATGAGGGACGTGAAACCACTGCATGTAGGACGTACTCACTTCGAGAAGAAACTTCGAGCCGCATCTGTGCTGGCTTGTTTTGAGTAAAACAAATTACATACATTCAAGCTTCTATCGCAGGTGAGATCAAAGAGTCTTTCAAGGGGCATACGTTGTAAATCTTTTATCGGCATTGCCATTGTTGTTTTAATTTTAAATGAGTACACTGTGCTTGAAAGAGGACGCCCTTCAATGCATTCATTTGGGAAAGGTGCGGTACGAGGCATTTTATTTAAAGCCTTCTGGGATTCTGGAACAGCGCGAAAAACAAAGGTACACAGGCTAAAGAGACCATACAAGCACCAACTTTCAACTAAGGTTTATTTTCAGAAAGACAACCGATAAGAATACATCAGGTCATGCGCAATGACTCTGCCCAAAGGAAAAATATAATAATAATGTAATGAAGAGGAAGTACATCGGCGCACGGACAGCAGCATCGAGTGTGAAGCAGTGGCTCGAGCCAGCGGACTGTTCTCGGAACTGTGCGTGATAATAATAATAATAATAATAATAATAATAATAATAATAATAATAATAATAATAATAATAATAATAATAATAATAATAATAATAATAATAATAATATTAATAATAATAATAATAATAATAATAATGATAATAATAATAATAATAATAATAATAATAATAATAATAATAATAATAATGTACAGCCGCGGCCACGTCTGTGTAGAGCACGCAAGCAGCCGGTGTTTGCTCTGTGGGGCGACACCTTTAGGTTGTTTCGGGCTCTGACGTGGTGTGTCAGGAGCATGCGAGGTCTAGTAGTCAGGCAGACCACGTCAGAGTGTTCTCTGTGAGGGTGGTGGTGGTGAAAAACATTTATTTAGACTATTTACAAGAGAGATAGGGGCGGCCTTAAGGACCGACCCTGTACAAACTCTAGGAGGAGCCCCTAGTCCGGGACCCCTGTGGCTTCCGCGGCGGCACGCGCCCTGGCCACGAGGGCTCTTTGACCCTCTAAGGCCGAGCAGCCGAGCAGGGCAGCCTCCCAGCTCTCTCGGGTAGGGGGTGATGGGGAGGTGATTGGGGGGGACCGCCGGGTTAGATGGGGCGGTTGTCCAGCTGGCTCAGTGCGGCTGAGAGGGTTGCTCTTTCGCAGTTGAAGCGGGTGCAGTCGCAGAGAAGGTGCGCGACTCTTTCGCTGCACCCGCATACTTCATATGACGGTCTGTCAGCCATTCCAATCCCAAATGAATAGGCATTTGAAACGCCACTTTAAGCCACAGACGGGCCAGCACGGTACGGTAACATCGTGATAGGCTGGGCGGGATACGTAGTTAGAGATCAGGGTCCAAATTATGCGGCCGTGCACTATTGAATGTCGGTGAAAGCCACAAGTCCAACGTTAGACGACGGGCTAGCACACGAAGTTCTTTTGCGCCGTCGGATCTTGAAAGGGGAATGGCGACACTGCTGAAATCGTCGTGGGTGGATCGGGCAGCTGCGTCCGCTTCGTCATTTCCCTGAATGCCATAGTGACTAGGACTAGCCACTGGAATATTACTTTGGGCGCTTCGTCAATTACTTCATAGAGTTTCCCACGATATTGCTATGGACAGCCATCAAAAGACAACTACGTGGAAGAAGACGACGATGATTTAGACTGTTTTGTGCCGGTGCCTTAGGGTGCAGTGCCCGACTACTCTCCTGTAAATACACTTCGCTACAGCCTCTCGTCTGCGTCCTTTCACCTAACATTTTGGTGGAGGTGCTGGTTATCGATCCCAGTACCTCTCTAGAGGCAACTGTAGTGCTGCAATCGTTCAGCCAGCATGAGAATGATGAGTAGTACATGGATTTGCCTAGTGTACGTGCTCGCGACTGGGGCGCACTTGCGACTTTGTTTATTGCTGTGTTTTGGCTTTTTGTTTCGTCTAAAAGAACGGCTCTTTGTGAACCTCCTGAGCTGATTTGAACCATTTAGCCTAAAAAAAGTTAAGGTGTTGAAATAAGACAGTTGAACTTCTTGTGGACTTCGTCGTGTGACAAGGCGGCTGCAGGCTACAGGAAACCACACGGCACTGAAAGAACGAAGCTTAGCCACATTCATGCACACCCATCATTCCCATGCTGGCAGTAGCGCCATGCGCTACATGTCCCATAGACACTAGCGCCAGATTTCCCCTCTAGTGTGCTAACATGAAACTCCACGCTGCAGCCTCTGTCACTCTGTTTTTCGCGCTGTCCCGCAATGCACCCATACCAACTAGCTCGTCTTTCCTTTTTTGTAGATGCATCGACGATGAATATTAGGACAGTACGCTGCAAGTGCGCATCTTTGAGAACCTAGTGATGGATCGGTGTAAAAGAACGCGGCAGACAAGGCACTGAGAACAACGGAAAAGCAAGTGAGCTAGGGATATCTGGATCAGCCATTCAAAAGGCATAATAATAATATGTGGGGTTTTGCGTCCCAAAACCACGATATTATCATGAGAGACGCCGTAGTCGACGGCTCCGGAAATTTCGACCATCTGGTGTTCTTTAACGTGCACTGACATCGCACAGTACACGGGCCTCTACCATTTCGCCTCCATCGAAATGAGACCGCCGCCGCCGGGATCGAACCCGCGACCTTCGGGTCAGCAGCCGAGCACCCTAGCCTCTCATACACCGAGGCGGACCATTCAAAAGGCACAGGGGCGTGCTATTCATGCGTAGTACGGTGACCGGCTGCGGCGCCTCGCTCGCACGGCGGAATTGCAACTTCTTCGGTGCATTCTAAAATTAACCTCGTCGCTCTCGAAAGAAGTCAATGCCGAGCACGTAGCGTATTCAGCTTTCCGAAGCGCGAAACAATGGCCCGGCTGTGTATGTGGGGATTGCAGTGAGTCGAAAGCGTCGTTGAGTGGGCTCGCCTGGGTTTCGATTGTCTTTGTCGTGCTATACACAAAGGTGGCGGATTGTGTTACTTGAATAGAGGCTAAAGTTGAATCCTTACGTCAAAGCGCCACCCCAACAGTGTTTCTGAAACTGTCGACCAACATTTATGAATAAGCCATTCCCTGAACAGGGTTGGAGTTGCACAAGGTAAAGTGTTCAGAAGTCGCCGAAGAAAGTTTGTGACTGAAACCATAGTCCCTCAATAGCTTTTCTGGTCACGAAACTGCCACCTCAGTTTAATATAGAGCCCGCGGCGGCCGCTAGGGGCGCCACAGTAAAAGAAAGGCCACCCAGCGGAGTGGCCGCCGCAGGCGACGCTTGTATTTTTTCTTCGCTGGTACCTCGCGGCCGAAAGACCCACTCCTTTTAGACAATATTTGCATTCTCTTTTGTCGTAGCAATTACACTAATGAGGCTTGGAACTGTGAGAATGTTTTCGTAACGAAGACAAGGCGCATACAAAAAGTAAACGATCTCAAATTGAGCTGGCGGCTCAGTGTGCAGACGACGCGCATAGACCTTTTTGTTACTGCGAAATTTCTCTTTAGTTGGCCCAACAGGCCCCAAGTAAAAAAAAAACTTACGTGACTTTGATGCGTTGTACAGAGAATAAGATATCAGCGGCGTTTATATTAAATACGTGACAACCTGAGCTCAAGGTCGAGAACTGTTACTTCCCGAGCTCCCGATGGCACGCGTGTCGTTGCAACATAAAATGTTCTTACGTACAGAAAATGTTCTAGGGAGTGAGCTTGCATTTGCCGGTAATCTAGCTGTTTGAAACAGATACATCGGCAGATCGTAACCATCAATGAAACGGTTTCTTGATAGCAACTGTTGTCGTTTTCAGGCCTCGAGAACCTTGCTATAGTTTTCCTGCGTATCGGTCGAATGGTGCGACACAGTTTTCCAACGCGATTTTTTTTTGTCAACACCCGCAATGAAAACCGCACGGATTAATATGTTTCTCTGATTCTGTATTGCGCTTCTTAATTTCTATCTCGTACGAGCAAGGTGACGAGGATTGACGCGCGATTGCATTCCGTGCCGTACTTCCTTGGCGAACCATGGACGGGATAGTAACCGCGATTTTTCTTTGAAGAAAATGAAGCCGTGCAAATGCTTATGATCGAGATATAACAGATAATTTTCACACCACTGGGATAGTGTAAAGTTCAAAAGACGTCTCAAAGGAATGTTGACACATGAATATTGCAAAGAAAGTTGACAGAAGAATATTTTGCATCTTTTTTTTTTTTATGGTGTTAAAATAAGTAGCTAATGGCCCATTTATTTCGACTGCTAACCCTACTCGCACACGGTGGCTCTCGAGGTTGTTTCAGTGGTTTTCAAACTGTCAGTGGTCGTGACTCCCGATTCGTGAAGTACGCTGGCAGGCC
This sequence comes from Rhipicephalus appendiculatus, assembly GCA_030522465.1. Lineage (NCBI taxonomy): Eukaryota > Metazoa > Arthropoda > Arachnida > Ixodida > Ixodidae > Rhipicephalus > Rhipicephalus appendiculatus. Next base: position 86,416 of record JALIZH010011908.1, read on the forward strand.
GTCGAACCCACGACAAATGACGTTAGGCCTGAGGCGCGGCTTCGCTCTCGGTAACGATACGGTGTCACCGTTTATCGTAAAATCGTGCACATGGATAATGCCCGATGAATCAGATTGCTTCGCACACACACGCACATACCTCGGATCAATGGTGAAGTCGTCCGTTTCTTGCCACATTATGGCTCACTTCGAGTTCTCGAACTTTCCACGAACACTTGGCATGCAAAAAAAAAAGAAAGAAACCTTTCGATTAGTGCCCTTAAACGGCACCTCGGTACGCAGCACCTGAACGGCGTTGTCACGCGAACGTGCGGCTTCAACTGTACAATACCTGAACTTGGCCCTTATCCAAAAAAGTCAGTTTCACCGCAAGGGTGAAGCAATGAATGCGATAGCAAAAAATTGTAATGTTATACGAAGTGAGGCTGGCAGCTAACTCTTTTTGGATCCGATCTCACGCAACTCTAGAAAACGCTTGTTTAAGAGAATTCTCTTCGCGTTGAGAGCGCATCACGTGGAAGGGTACGCCGGCCCGGCCGCCCCCGGCCGCCGAGAAGGGGAGATAAAGCGCGCGCCCGCGCCCGCGCTCGTAAAATCGAACGTCCCCCCCCCCCCCCCGCCCGCTGTCGGCCGCCGAAAAGGGGAGATAACGCGCGCGCCCCCGCTCGTAAAATCGAAGGTCGCTCGAGGGACCCCCCCCCCCCTCGCGTCTTTTCACGCTCACGAACGACGGGCGGGCCCGGTTATATATATACATATACATATACGGCAAATGACGCCGACGCCGACGGCGAAAACCAGCCGCGAGTGTCCATATAATTGCTATCGCAATAAAAGCAATCGCAGATAGAGTATACACGTGCAAACTCCAAGCTTGCGCCGGCCGCATGTGCGGTCGCTACGGAATCAAACCGGAGGGGCTGAGAAACGTGGCCTCTAAACGACGGTGGCGCCGCGGCGCGGTAGCTTCCCGCGCCATATCAAGCTCCACCATAGAGCGACGGCGAAGTTTCGTGACCAGAAAGACTATTGAAGGACTGTGCTGAAACCAACGCTTTAACCCAGGGACCTTTCTTCATGCTTATAAGTTCGAAAAACAAGGGGGCGAAGCAGAAATACACGCGGAACAAGCGCTTTCTAACAACGAGATAGCGCGTGTCCTGGGTGTATCTGTGCTTCACCTTACACCTTGCCGACCCTGCCGCATTGAAAGGGCCCCTGAACAACCTCGGCAGGTACAAAGAACTGGCGCGGTATTTTCTCCGGGCGGCTCCCGTCTTCTCGGCACGATTCGTGACGCCAGTAGTCTGTTTACGTGATGTCACGACGACATAAGTTCTTGACTGATCCGTATATGAGAGATATCAGTTGTGCGTTGTCTCCTACCTTGCTTTGCCATGCAGTCGCACGCCCGTTCGGCCATGTCTCGCATGGCTATCGTGGGCGATGTAATGATTTCACTTCGTGTTGAGCGTTTTGGACAGCGCAAACGAAGATAACAGCATATGTAGGAAAAGCGACAAATTCTGACCTATAGAGCCTGGCTCCCAGCTAGTTGGTAAACTGATATACTGAAACCGGTACTTAGAAAACCGGCACAAAGAAAACAATAACAAGAAAAACATCCTCTGTGTGAGCGCTCTGTGTGTTCGTTTTAGTTGTCCTTGTTTGGGTGCGCCTACCGGTTTCAATATGGTGCGAAATTCTGATAGGCTCAACGCTTAGGGCTGACATTGTCCCCGTATTTTATGAAGGAATAAGTGACGAGGAGCATGCCAGTAAATATGGTATACACGCGGGCCAGGACGTTACCGGCTACTGCACGTCGACCATTCACCTTTCACAATAAATGGGTAGAGTTACGGGTCAGATGTATGCTGTCGGATATATTGTCGCGTGGTCGTGACGTCGACGAAGGCAGCAGGCTACGTGTCCAGGATGAAACTGTTTATTAGGCCGAACTTGTGGCCTGTAAACGGAAAGTAAGATTACAACAATACACGCTGGCACTGATAGCGGCGAACAGAGCGTCGGCCGTCGATCAACTGAACATCGTTGGAGCGCGCCGGCTTTTATGCATCACGCGTCGAACATTCTAGCCTTATCACTGGTCATCGCGCACGCTCTGGAATAATCTCGAGTGGTCGCGTCTTGCGCGCAATCTTAACAAAACGATCTACAATAATCGCGAAGGTTCTAGAACAATAAGGCGCGGTTTGAGCTGAGCTTTGCTGACGGTCTTTGTGGGCGAAAACCGAATACAACAAAAGTGAAAATAAGAATAGCGCGTGGCAATGTAAATAAAAACATCAAGGAGTGTCACGCGTTAGCGATGAGAGAGACAGTTACGAGCCGGCACTTATCTCTTCCACTTTCCATTAAGAACCACTTCGCGTCAACGAGTTTGATCACGCGCACCAACAACACGGCATCTTTCGCGTTCCGTTGCGGCGTCTGAGGAGTACTCTAAATATGCAAATACTTGCCCGCAAAGATATCAAGATTATCGAAGTACATGTTATACATTGCATATAAGACGTAAATTACAGAATGAGGCCTCAAAGTCACAAGATCGATTCTGAGACATCATACAAAATCAGTCCGCCTCGGTGGTGTTGCGGTTACGGTGGTTGGCTGCTGACCCGAAGGTCGCGTATTCGATCCCGGCCGCGGTTGCATTTCGCTAGAGGCGAAGTGCTAGAGGCCCGTGTACTGTGCGATGTCAGTTTACATTAAAGAACACCGGATGGTCGAAAGTCACGGAGTCCTCTACTGCGGCGTCCCTCATAATCACATCGTGGTTCTGGGATGTAAAACCTGAGATGTTAATGGTATATAAGAGCATTTAGGTGAAACAGAGAAAAAGATCCTAAAGTCGGTGACAGCCTAAGAATAAATATAGGCTCCGCCTACGAGGCCGCATTGCCCCTATTTTTCATGCTTCCGCCGTGTTGCTACTTCACGCTGCGGAAACGACGGAACGCCATAAAGCGTTGTGAAACACTCCAAGCTGCTGCCGCTTCAGTGCACGTCAAACGCGGCAAAGTCACGAACTTCAACTGCATCGAATAACGACCGGCGACGATGATGCTGTGTACGTGCGGATAAGAGTTGATTTTTTTATTGGTTCGTCCTAACCATTACGTCATAGTAAAGGGCATCTCTAGTTGGACGTGCATCACACATGGATAGTGGCACACTTTAGTTTTTATTCTCAGCTTGTCACCGACTATATATAATACGCTCAGGTAAGCAGGCAATAAAACAAACACAGGGAAGTATAAAACCAGTTACTGTGAATACTGTAAAGTATTTATGAGTTTAACGAGCGTAATTGTAAAGCTTTTTAAATATTTTGAAGGCGGCTGTCGTGAAACCTAGAGGGAAATACATCCAAAATGATACCGCTCTTTGAAGTAGACTTGAAAGAAGAAACGAAAATGGGCGAAAGGAAGGACAGCCTGCGACGGTTTCTGTAAATAACTCATTCGCGCCTCCGTCAGAAGCATTGACCTCGAAATAAGCATTGACCTCGCCATAAGGTGGGCCTGCCATCCTGTCGCACCAGGTTGTGCAACGACTCGTTTGTACCGAGGACAAGCGCCACCTGGAACCACCTTTCAGCCTCCATCGCCTGCATAATGGATGAAAAAGACTTCACACTTAGTACACTCGTAGTACGCGAGAAACTCGGCGCCGACGAGCGTAAACAAACGCGGATTTCGAAGATGCTAGCTCGTGCCGCCTGCGTATTTGTGCGCGTCGTTTTCCAATAATTTACGCTCTCTCGAACCTCAATGCGGTCACCCACTCCGTGGCGCGAGGCCTCGTCAACCGCGCCGGAGCAACTGGAGACGAGTAGGACACCAGGGACAATATAACAATCTACAATGATGTCGTTAAGGCCTTTTACCTCGGACACCGCGCCTTTTCCCGCCTCACCCCAAGCTCTGCCGGGCGCAGGCCACCACTCTGCGTCTACTGCAAACCAACACGTATCCCTCCCCTGCCCACCTCCACCTCATATTCCCGGATGTTTACGCTATTCCCAACTGCCGGTGCTGTGGCACTCACCCGGCTACGCTTCCGCATATGCTGTGGGAGTGCCCGGCACAGTACACACACACTAACACCACGACGCTCTCGTCGAAGCTGCATGAGGCTCTGCGGAGGCTCTGCGCCCTCGATGAACAAACATGGGCGACCCCGCACGCCCGTGGGGCGGCGTCGAGGCAAGCCCTTGACGTCCCCTCATGGGCGGCCTAGGACCGGCCGCCAAAACTTGCTGCTTTTTTAAAATTCCGATAACAATTATATGGACACTCTCGGCTGGTTTACGCCGTCCGCGTCGCCGCCGCCGTTGGCCGCCGCCGTCATCCCCCCATATATGTATATGTATCTATATAACCGGCCCCGCCCGTCGTTCGTGAGCGTGAAAAGACGCGACGGGGGGGGGGGGGGGTCCCTCGAGCGACCTTCGATTTTACGAGCGCGATCATCGCGGGCGCGCGCGTTATCTCCCCTTCTCGGCGGCCGACAGCGGGGGGGCCGGTGTACCCTTCTACGTGCTGCGCTCTCAACGCGAAGAGAATGTCGTGAGCAGAGTGTCCCTGGAGCGGCCGTATGCTCTTAAACTAGCGTTTTCTAGAGTTGCGTGAGATAGGATCCAAAAGAGTTAGCTGCCAGCCTCACTTCGTGTAACATTACAATTTGTTGCTATCGCATTCATTGCTTCACCCTTGCGGTGAAACTGTGACTTTTTTTAGTAAAGTTTATTCCTCTTCCTCGATCTCGGGCTTGTCGGCGATGAGCAATTTCTGATCTTTGATCGAGGTCAGTTGTCATTTCACGTTGCCACATTTCGTTGTCGCCTAGACACGAACCCATGGCCTTCGTTGTAGCCCGCATCATATGAAGTTTTTCGCGGAGGCACGTGCATGAAGATCCCACTCTCGCCGTGGAGGATGGTAAGAGTTAAGAGGGAGCATTGCACAATGATAAAGAAAGAAAGAAAGAAAGAAAGAAAGAAAGAAAGAAAGAAAGAAAGAAAGAAAGAAAGAAAGAAAGAAAGAAAGAAAAAGGAAAATGAGGGCATCAGATACGCACACGTCAAGTTTCGCTTGCCGATTTTTGCCCGGTAGTAGCAGGGCTCCTGAATTCTTTCCTCCCTCTTCTCGTTTGACTGTACTTAACAGAAACTACTCTCCACAGCAGCGAATATTGAAATATAGAAGTTGGAATGTTTCCTTTCCCTTTTCCCTTTAGTCTCTCATCCTATGTCTTTTGCTTCCGCTCATATTGCGAGAGGAATCCTGCAGTGATACTGAACTGCAAGGCAGCGCCGCCAGGGATTACTCCTGTCACAGACACGGAACGATTGCATCACGTGAGAAGTCGAATCCCACTGACAGCGTAAAAAAAATTGCAAAAGTGTGTTTCGCTACTTCGTTTTCGACGTTTGCAGCTGGCGTTTTGAGTCTTTTATGTTCTCTCTTGAACGTACGACTGCTTTTTGCGCCTAGTTTGCCGCTAGCCTAGGAAGCCCAGCCTTGGTGAGCACACGCTCGCATGAATGCGATCGTACTACGCCGCGAAACAAATGGGAAGAAAGGGTATCCATATGCTCAGTTTTCTTTTTTCCTTTTATCACAGCAGCCATATGAAGTCAACTGTGAATGGCGCAAAAGCAAAACATGGGAAAAGTTGAGTCGAAGCGACAAAAGTCATAAGCGAAGCATACTGAATTGCGAAGCAGCGCGAGAAGCGATCACTGCTGTCATGGACGTAGAACGACTGCATCAACTGACAAGTCAAATATCCCGCTGAGAGTGTGAAAAGAAGGGACGTCGAAGACATTTCTCTCCTTTGTTCTAGTTTAGCAATAGTTTTGCATAATAACCGATTTTGATCGTTTGATCCAAAGGGATCAGTTTCTTTTTTATTTCTTTTGACACCTTGCAGCTAACTTAGAGATATCAAGCTCGATAAGCCGTAATTATACAACTTCAATCGCACCATATTGCATTAAAAGAACAAGAAGATATCAAGGGTCGGATTTTTAGTAGTCGAAACGGTATGAAAGTAGTCCATCGTGAATTAATCAATGAATCGTTTTTGTTTTTCATCGATCCGCAAGGGAAATAGAATCCGTCACCTTGCTGCAGTGTTGGGTTAAAGCTGTTTGCAGGGTATTCTTACGCATTTTAGGCGGTTTTCAACCCCCTACAATCGGCTAATAATAATGTCTGGAGTTCTACGTCCCAAAACCACGATCTGATTGCGAGAAACGCCACAGTGGAGGACTCCGGAAATTTCGACCATCTGGGATTCTTCAACTCTTCGACAGGTTGAACACCGATAAGTTTACAACATCATTCAACACCACCATATGATCAGTGAACAATTCGCGATGTGTTTCCGTGAACTGAATACAAATTACAGGGTTCGACGTGCCAAAACTGGACACGATTTGGACGCACCCATCATTGAAATGTTCTGGAATACCCTCGACCACCTGCGGTTCTTTACCTTGCGCTTAAATTGAAACACACGGGCGTTGTCGCATTGCTACCTCATCGAAACGTGATCCCCTGAAGCCTGCAATCGAACCCGGGAACATCGTGATCAGCGGCGCAACGCCACAGTCGCTAAGCCACGACGGCTGCTGCCCGTGAAACAAGCTCAAGCTGAAACAATTGACCTCGGCAGGCTCGCAGGACCCACTCTGCACGCGTGTGCATCTGACCCTGAAAGCTGCCATCAAGGCTGTTCACAGGGACAGAGTTAAGTGAGGCCAGCATGCAACGCCGGGACTTAAAAGACTCACTGAAAGCGCTAAGCGTGCATCGCGTGTCCTATAACACACAGTAGGCTACACCCATTGACTGTCGCGAACACCGAGCTTACGCAATTCGCAATGCCCATAGACTGTCATGCCACCAAGCGGATGTCAGGAGAACTTCCACGAGGAGGGTCAGCAGACGACAAACTGGCAGCTTTGACAGCCGTTCCCTTGATTGTCTGTGGCAATCCGATTGTTAATGCGTTGGCAGGAAAGAAACACTACGACCTCGCATGTTTCCTGCATGAGTGAATAAGCTGGTCCCTCCGTGACACGAGAAATCGGATTCGTTCTTGCGAGACGCGAAGTTTCCGTGAAAATACGTGGCAAGTCGTACTTTCAATGATAGCCCACAACGTACACATATCAGCTTCGCGAGGTTTTCTGTGGCCACGTAGGTTAGTTAAATGCTATCGTCTCACCTTTTCAGTTAAAACCAACCCTGCTTTACTTGCGTCAATGTTTTTGTAGAGAATGAATCCTGTAACATTGTACGCGGGAAGTCGCGCCGGGCTCGCTATGTACTCTTCTATAACTGAGCCAAGACCCTAAGGTTATTTGCTCCTAAAAAAAAGAAGGAGAGAGAGGGGATGAGGGGGAAGCAAGGAAAGGTAAGGAAGGCTATTAGGACGAACGCCCTGTTTGCTACCATGCTCTAGAAAACAACAGTGATGGAGAGAGAGAGCGAATAAGAATAGAAGAAAGGCAGGGTGGTAACCTGGGCTACCCTGCACTGGGGAAGAGGGTGGGGGGGAAGGAAAGAGTTACGATGAGAGGGATAGAAGCAGAGAAGGGCGGCACAAGTTGCGCCCACATTTGGAAGCACCGCCGCGGTGGTCACGTGGTACAGTGTTCACTTCAAATGCTGAAAGGTACGGAGTAGCGAGGAAGAAGTGGCGTGAAGGATAAAGCGAGTGCGATATTGTGAGTGAGTGAGTGAGTGAGTGAGTGAGTGAGTGAGTGAATGCGTGAGTGAGTGAGTGAGTGAGGTGAGGTGGAGGAGTGAGTGAGTGAATGAATGCGTGAGTGAGTGAGTGAGTGAGTGAGTGAGTGAGTGAGCGAGTGAGTGAGTGAGTGAGTGAGTGAGGGAGTGAGTGAGTGAGTGAATGAATGCGTGAGTGAATGAATGCGTGAGTGAGTGAGTGAGTGAGTGAATGAATGCGTGAGTGAGTGAGTGTGTGAGTGAGTGAGTGAGTGAGTGAGTGAGTGAGTGCGATGTTGTGAGAGAGAGAGAAATAACATTTATTTATACATCCGGCGTGTAGGAAGTCCCCGGCGAGTTGTGAGCGAGTGAGTGCGTTGGTGAGAGCGATTGAGTGAGTAAAACAGCAAAACCGACGCAGTCTTCTAAGGAGCCCGCTGTTTTCTGTAGATAATTACAGCGTCATGTTTATGCTGAAGATGAGATACCTCCTGCTGACCGTATCTGCTTACTTTGTCGCTATTTACACTTTTTCCCACTCTCTGCTCCCAGCCCATACGCCCACCGTTCCGGGAAAAATATAAGCTTATTCAAGCGCTGGTCGGGTTTCGCGTCTCGGCTCATTCTAAGCTGAGCTCGCATAGGCCGGCGCCTGCGTTCGCTTCTGCGTCTGCTCATTAACCCTATACCAGCTTTCCCCAGGTAGCTTCTTTCCCAAAATGCGACGAAATTCAAGCGCACTTTCTTTACCCCAGCCTCGTGCCAACCATTATGCGAAAATGCAACTTCTCCCGTCGCGCTGGAAAGAGGAACCGCAGAGAGAGGAAAGGCAGGGATGTTAATAAACAGTCCATTACGTGACCACCGCCTGCAAGCATCTCAGACACCGCTGTGCAACTCAGTGCAGGTCGTTCATTATATTTTACAAATGTGAATTACAAATTATCCCGCAGCTGACGTGTCTCTATGCCTAAGCCGGGTATGGTATGAAATTTACGTCGACGGTTTTCATGGTTTGTGAGCGAGTCAGGTTGCGTCTGTCGGGCCTCCCACGCATGGACTTCATTATTTAGCTAGCTGGAGTATAATTAATGCATACTGGTGAAGTTTAGCTGCCACATTGAGGAACCTGTAATCGTACACAGGTTACTGAGGCAATAAAAGTAAAGCTACGAAAGGAGATTTCGCACTTCCGTGTTGTCTCTAAGTGTAGTAGTTTAATGTTTTGAATCGCTGTGGGTTCATTAGAACAGATACTGAAACTCAGGAGCTTCACAAGCTTTCTTTTACCTCGAAGACAAAAGTAAACGTGGGGTGTTCTGACCATTAAGGAAGATCTATATTCCGTGTTATTTTGCCTGTTATAGTTACAGCTTAAGCGAACGCAAATGAGAATCTGGTAACATTATTCAGAGATATTTTACCTGCTACCCCTGCATTTGTTTCGCAGGTTTTAATTCATTTCTTTCGTGAATCTTCTGTCTTTTACGCGTTTCATTTTTATTTTTATTTTTTTCATATTTCAGCTATATTGTCGTCGTTTGAAAACATATATGATTGAAATTCCCACCTTGCTATAATCCCACATGTGGGATTGCAGTATCTACTAATAAATAAATATAAATCAACTCATGCCCATGGACAAACACGGGCACAAAAGAACGTGATTATTGTAATTAATAATAATAATAATAATAATAATAATAATAATAATAATTGTTCGAGTTTGACGTTCCAAAACAACGATTTCATTTTGGGGGGACGCCGTAATCGAGGGCTCCCGAAATTTTGACCACCTGGGGTTTTTTAACGTGCACCTAGATCTAAGTACACTAGCCTCTAGCATTTAGCCTTCTTCGAATGCGGCTGCCGCGGCAGGAATTCGATCCCGCGACCTTCAGGTCAGCAGCCGAGCACCATAAGAACAAGACCACGGCGACGGGTCCGAGCAGAAAAGAATGCAACTGAAGAAAGTATTGAAGAGGGTGAGGTGAACCTATACGACCTTAACCTGTTTATTCTAACATGACCCGTTCGTGGCAGTCTCATGCATGTTCAACTTTTAACAGCAGAGCTGTTTAAGCTCAGAAGAAGGCCGGTGTCGTAAACACAAAAAGAACTCGGTTGGTACCCGCCACAAATTGCGGGTATATATATGCCAAGCAGCTCCTCGCATGGCATATCCATGCGTAATATACACTCTAAGAAAAAAGGGAGTCAAAAGCGGATTAAAAGACCGCGATTCCCTTCGGGTCGTCACTTGATCCCTTTTGGAAGGAAGAGGCAGAGAAAGAGAGTTAGCATTTTTAAGGGAGTCAGAACACTCTCGCGAAGCGCCTTCGATTGGCTCCCGGGATGAAGGCGCGGCCATACATATCGCGCGTTTGCCCTTTGGCGTCGTTGTGGCGGGCCCGCGAGCCCCGACGCCAAACTGTCGCCGCCGGCGCGGCGCCTCCGCCACCTCCGCTGCCTCCGCTGCCTGCTCTCTCCCTCTCCCGCCTCTCCTCCGTCTTTTGGAATGCGCTGCGTTGGTGTTGCTGGTCGCTGGTCGCGTGTCTTGTAGTTCTCAGTTCGAGCGTTCGAGCGAACGTGCGTATCTTCGGTGGCTGCGCGCCAGGCTCCGTGCTCGAAGTGACGCTTGGAGTGAGGAATATTTTTGGAGCAGCGGACACCGACAACGTGCGCCTGTTAACGGTGAGTGTACTGCTTTCGTATGTACGAATTACACAGCTTAGCTGGGCGTCTGCAGCAGCTATGCGGAAGTAGGCTGGCAGCCATTTCCAACGGTAGCCTGCGTCCGCGGGGCTGTTGCAGATGCCCAGTTAAAACTGTTACTTAACGAGCTGAGACCGCTATGCGCGTTGTTGTGCAAGTGACTGCAATCCCGTGTCAAGGGCCATTATTTTCTGATCGCACATTCTGTCTGCACTGATGAAGATGCTCGATATCATTTTGAGGCGCGCTTTAGTCTACGTCATAATAACATTTCCATCGATACTCGATTGTGCAGCGGCTTCCGCGCGTGTAAACATGAAAAAAAAAAATCCTCAGTGTACAGGACACATAGACGCACTGTGTATAATGGCTTTCGTTGTTGGAGTAAAGACGGTGCTTTTGAGGTGCAGATGCTTTCAGCACGTACGCGGTAGTCGCTTAAATGTTTAGGACTCGCCTCGCCGATAACGGGAAAAGCTCTAGACTTTCAACGGCGCGTTGTTGCGGCCGCCGCCGTGCGCACTTTTCCCTGGTTTCTGTTTGCTCTTTTCGTGCTTTGCCTACATCTGCGATGACGTTCGGAGTTATAACAAAATGGAGTGAGTATACGTTACTTTGGGAGCTATGTGCGTTAATTCTAGCATACGCCATGTCTGAGCTACTTTATGAAAGTTGTTTTACACGATAACGGCAAAAGACACGGCTCCTAACCATGCCTCTTTGCATTTGTTGTTTTGTTGTGAGCCTTCATTATGTCTGTGTAAATCACTTATTGCGTAGGTATTGCAAACTCTTACTATGATTCCGTTTTCTGATTACGATATCACGTTCTTTTTTTCAGGTACCATTTTTCATGGCTGCTCACGCTGAACAGGAGCGACAACATAGCAAGTCACAAGTCTGATTCCTCCAGCCTTCACGACGTTTTTCTTCATAATCATAAGGAATAAATATGGAAACATGATACCAATATCTGCTGTTTATTTTGCACGACATGACACTATGCACATCACAGTCACACATTTTGGTTGGTTATACTCATACAAGCATGTAAACGAGGAATACCTCAACTGCTTCAACTTTGCTGGAAATGGTGTGTTGTTTTGAGTTTTATTAAAATAGTGCTAAAATTGAACTATTATTTTTTTTGCAGTCGCTGGGCACAACGGCAAGTATTAATGGAGTTGCTTAAAATGAATACTTCACTATTTCCAGCAGTAGTCGCGCAAAAGTAGAGCATGGGTCAATTTAGTAGCTTAAAATAGCCGTAGAGTCGCTCGACGCTTCGGTGGGTGTCAATTTACCCGCGTAGGAGCGTCACCAGCAAGGGTCGCCTGACTCCCTCAGAAGTGGTAGTGTGATCCTTCGCATAAGAGTCCTCCCACTCTTCATAAGAGGGTCCGGGAACTCTCCTGAGCGCGCCCACACTGACCCATCAAGAGAGTCACCGTGACTCTCCAAAGAGAGTCGTATACGTGGCAAGTCAGAACTCTCCGAAAAGAGTCAGGTATACTTTTTTTTTCTTAGAGTGTAGTACAGCAGGGGGGTGGAGGGAAGCGAGGGTAATGGGGATAGATTAGAGGGGGAGGGGAAGAAAGAAGATGGGAGAGGCTACAGCCTTGTATAGCGTAGTCTACGAAGGGGATGACAAAGTGAAATAAGGGTGAGGGATGACTGATGTCAGGGTGAGGAGCAGGAGGGAAATAAGAATTTGACAGGGTAAACCATACCATGAGCATGTACACTATAGTTTATAGAAAGGGGTGGGAAAGGAAAGCGAGGGTGAAGAGGAGTGACGGGAGGGTTAGGAGGAGAGAGGTCAACTTATTAAGATCTTATTGTATCTTATAATATTTCTTTTGCTGCTCTTGCTGTACACCTTCTTTTTTGTATTTTTAACCGAGAGTCCTGTTTGCAGTCATTGACTTTGGGACCCTCGTCTGCATATATTTTGTACCATTCATTGTAAGTTGAATTTGCAATAAACAAACTGAAACTGAAATAAAGAAAGAAGAAAGAATTCAATCTGCGTTCGCCAGGTGGTGGCACTATTGCTTGCCGGCTCCGCTGTTTACTCAGATTTCACAAGTGCAGAACTGGCGTCAATGCTTTGTACCTTGAGCTAAATAAGGTTTACCAATTCCATTCCATTTCTCATGTCATTAACATACTTTTTTTCATACAGAAACAAGAGCACACGTCGATCACTCAGTCAATAAATGAGCAGGGGTCTGCCTACGTGCGAGCCATAATCAGTTCTTGCCAGTCGTGCAAGGGGCTTAGAAACTTCTTGCATCGTTTTCGTCGTTCCCGATAAACTGCTGAGAACAAAGAGAGTGAGCGATCGATGGCCCACGCCGACACGGCAACAGGGCCTTGAAGAGCCATCCGTTAGCGATGGAGTCAAGGGCGCGTCTTCCAATTAGCCACGGTCTACAAAGTAGTGTTTGCCGTGGCACGCCTGACCCTTGCCTTGCGAATCCTCGCGACTCGCCCGCAGTGAGCCCTGAATTATTTGCTCCAGTGCCGACAGCCAAGGAGTCCTGGGCGATCTCTTCCGCCTTCGACCTTGGCGGAAGAGATCGGATTAAGGCGCGCTGCCGAACGATTACCCCGTTTCCGGAAATTGGCGTGATCTGAGGGGAGGGGTTCAAGTCCCTCCACATCATTCCAATTTTACGCGTGTGCATATTCATGTCGGAGGCAGCGATGACGAAGAGGTAGAGTATCTTCGCATGAAATAGGACCGTGGTTCGAATCCCGGTGCCGCGCAATTCCCCACCGGATTAAAAAAAAAGTCCGCGTGATGCACCCCATGCATCACAAGGAAAGAAGGCAAGCCCGAGTGAATGTTCTGCGACGAAATCACAACCAAGATGCGGACGCCAGATATACAGACGCAGCCAAGTATCCCAATAGAGACGCCTACGCTTTGAGCGTCGTAGATTCTCGGGGCATAGAGCTCGCATCTGCCACAGTTCGCGCCCAACGCCCAGAAACTGCAGAAGAGGCGGCAATCGCACTTGCCACCACTACGTGCTTGGATGCAGGTGTCATATTTACTGATTCGCAAGCAGCCATGCGAAGCTACTCTAAAGGTCGTGTGTCTGCCCAAGCAGTCAAGATACTGAAGCGCCGAAGCACTCCGATGCCGTACACCTGTGTCACATGGGTTCCTGGGCACGAGGGGCTGGAGGGGGAATGAGGCGGCACACGCCGTGGCCCGCGATCACGCCTACCGGGCTATACCTTCCCACTCTCCAGACGCCAGGACTACACCCACGGAGGCTGAGCCCGTACCAACCACTTACTCTGCAATACTACAACACCACAGGCTGGAACGCAGAGAGTACCCACCACCACATTCAAAGCTCAACAAAGAGGACAGCACCATACTGCGAAGACTTCAGAGCAACACCTACATACACGGTATACTCATGCACAGGCTGTACCCAACATTGCACGAATATCTGTGCCCAGTCTGCGGTGTACCTGACACCTTGCCCCACATGATCCTAGCGTGTCCATGCAATATAAACACCAACTCATCGCCTTCACCGAATGCCTGTGACGCCGATCAAGCAAACGAACACCTCATCGAAACGTGGGAGGCCAAGCTCGCCTCGGAGGACCTGGACGAACAACGACGTCTCGTCGCCAGGGCCAAGGAGGCAGCGAAAGCCAGAGGGTTCCTGGAATGAGGAGACCTCCCACCTAGGGTAGACGCCGGGTTTGCACCGCGATACCGTTTCGTGCAATAAACGTTTATTCCTCCTCCTCCTCCGCGTGATACTGGAATTGCTTGAAGAGCCATGGGGTACAACCTCACCGGTGACCACAGCCAGTAATGCCCTCCCCTCACCAGAGAAGGATTAGCCACCCTGGTGCTGAATTTGGCTACTACCTCCCACATGAATGCACCAGTGTGGGTATATAGCCTCACAAACGCACACAAAAGCGCACATAAGATATGGAACCCCCCCCCCCCCCCTCTCTAAAAATATCTGGTTACATTACTGCCCGCTTCCGATGGTATGCCAGATAGGAAGAGATACGAGCGTCAAATGCAGGAAGGTAAGGGCGAAATTACATCTGGTTTGCAAGCGTACGCTAGCGGGAAGAGGAAAGAGCAATGGAAAGAAAAGGGCAAAGACGCAACAGACGTGGACACGTACAATTAAAAAGAAAGGTAGGGGGGAAGGTTAAAGGCCTTAGAATGGTGAGGTGGTCAAAATATATGTACACAGAGGTAGTATAACACGTGGATTCAGTGACATTCCGATGCAGGTCCCTGGCTCGCGAGGGTGAGTACGCATTATGTGAAAAACCAAAACGTAAAAGAACTGAAACAGTGAACCCCTAATATTATGTGGCGTAGCCTGGAAAAGGCACTCTCCCCTATCCCCCCCCCCCCCCCCCCCCGCTCGCAGGTTGTTCTATTTTGCACGCGCACACATATAAGCGCATGCACGAACATGCAAAAAAAGTGGTATCTCCCCCCTCCCCGCATCGCAAAGCTACCATTCTATATACAAGCAGCCAAACTTCGCGTTTCAATGAACTAATAAATCTCGTTCTAGGGAGAGACGCCTTATTATATAGCTCGCACGTATACATCAAATGAACGAACCAAGAGAGCGAAGAGTTCAGAAACTGATGACCAAGACGCTCTGTCTTGGTAGCCTGGAAGATTGGTTTTTGGGAACGTCCAATTGAGTCCCCCTCTCGACGAAGAGACATGCAGCCCAGGCCAGCGACGTCTACGTTGCAACGCAATCCACTTACCTCGCTGTAATGGATGTGCCTTTATCAATCTACTCTTCACTCAATCAGTCTCTTTTTTTGTCGGAGACAAAAGGTTCCTGGAGTTCGAACTCGCCATGTCGGGGTGCTCTTGTAGCAGCTATACTTCCTTGAGTGCTTACGACATTCATGCTTCACAATGACACGCGTCCTACATGCATACGTCACAATACACCATGTAATATCGCAGTAATATTGCGTGGTACAAGCGTATATTGTCATCGGGCGTCACAACACGTGAATATCATAACGACTTCGTGGTTTAAAGCCAGCCACCCATTACAAAAGGCACACACGTTACTGCGCATATTCCCTTAACACCACGTAGTGGGTGCATAGCAAGTATGCTCTAATAAAGAAAAGAGGAAGGCAGGGAGGTTAACCAGATGCTAGGATCTGATATGCTACCCTGCATTAGGGTTGGGGAATAGGGGGGCTGAAAGAGAAAGAGATAAAAAAAAAAGAACACACACACACACACACACACACACACACACACACACACACACACACACACACACACACACACACACACACACACACACACACACACACACACACACACACACACACACACACACACACACACACACACACACACACACACACACACACACACACACACACACGCACGCACGCACGCACGCACGCACGCACACACACACACGAAAAAATTCCAGAGTCGTTGAGACATGCCAGTAGTTCGCAAGAGGCCCAGCAGCGCTTGCACGGCCTTCTTCTGCGACACTACGTCAAGTATGCACTATGTGGTTGAATTACGCACTAGGGACAGGATATCGCTATCGCGTTCAACTCTTAAAGGCGAAGCTTAAGGGTCCCCCCTAATTTTTTTTTCTGCTGAAATATGTAACGACCGACGCTGTAATGATACCTAATAGTCATGCCGCATGCTAGGTCCTTGTGCTATGGTTCAAGTATGAACGGAAGCTCGTTGCTAACGTGAAGTAGCAGCTGCGGACAACAAAACAATATCGTCCACAGTAACGCGCACCACTGAGACAAGTGGTATTCCGTCTGTACTATCCGCGTCAAATGAAAACCGAACAGCGGCAAGCATTCGCAGTGGTATAGTGCGCGCCGTCCAGTTGTCACTATGGACAGGCGCGCATGTATGCGAAGTGCTGCCGAACCGGATGCGCGCGCCTGTCAGTGGTGATAACTGGACGGCGCGCACTATACCACTGCGAATGCTTGCCGCTGTTCGGGCTTCATTTGACGCGGATAGTACTCCGATTTTTCGTTTCCTGGGCACAAGTTTGCCCAACATAGAGTTTTCGCATTTAATGCTGGGCGCACTTTTTTTCTTATGCCATGTGGTCGTGACTGTGAAGAAGACGGCACTCACGCTGCGCATTGCTCCCTCCTAACTTTTTTATTTCTACATGTCGGCAATCGAGCCTTCGCCGACGTGCATGGCAGCGCAGCACTTCTGTTGCTACAGGCAACAACGGTCCATTCGTGAAACAATGGAATGAAACAATGAAAGGCAACCACGAATTGTGGCGACGTGGAGTGACTATATAGTCAGCTCGGTAAAGGTCAGGTGCCATGTCCGAACCCGCTGATTGGAAAGCATCATGATTGACAGAGAATCGATTATTGGAGAACTGCACATACAAATACGCACGAGACCGGCTCACCTTGGAGGGCCGCACTTCTGTACAGGGGGGGGGGGGGGTCAAAAGTTCGCAGGCCAGTATTTCATGTATTTCTATTGAAGCGTGGCCTGCGAACTTTTGACCAGCACTGTACACCAGCATTTTCTGAACACCCGTCGAACGCCGGGTTTCTCGCGAACTACGGCGCCGCCGCCGCCATCGAAACCTGTAACCCATAAACGCTTCGCTTAAAAGCTGCGGGTACCGCAGCTTGATTAGGCACCGTCCAACCGGTAAGAGCATTTGAAAGTTCGGATCGTTCAGGTTATTACTTGGCAACATTGCTGTTGTGTTTTAACATGCATGAAATGCGGCATTGCAATCGTCTCCATCCTTCGTACTTAGCGTGATTACAAACCGGCTGATATATTTTAATGCACGTCCTTCCAACGAG